>APFE031306185.1:113501-258693 GCA_000404065.3 Pinus taeda
ATTTATGGAAACACCTGAAAGAAAAATATTCAAAAGAACACTTCCAAATATACCCTAGTTAGTCATCCCAAAGAAAGCATTGTTTTTCGTTCAATACTTAGCAAAAAATAGCATAACAATACTTCAAATAAATATGTTGCTTCTTTATCAAATGGAGTGACATTGTACTAGGTAAATTGTAGGTTCAATGAGGGAAAATGGAAAATAAGCGGGGAAAAGGATGCCTAAAATATCCTCAAATATTGCACCCAACAAGTTGGATTGCGAGATGAATTTGAAGGAAATGACAAAGACATGGCCTAGTGGTCCCTGAACCACATTGTGGATCACAATGAATCCACTGGCTTAGTAACCCCTGAGCCAGACTGTGGATTACGATAAAGCTAGGATTGTGTGCCTCAGTGGGCCTAGGAATCATTGTTGGTGAATGGCAGGATATACGGTAAATCCAAGTGGTGGATTTCTCTCTGTTGGGCCTAGTAGTCCCAGGATGGGATGTACAATAAATCCTAGAGATTGGGTCTTGGTTTAGGGCCTAGTGATCCCTTAATCAGATTATGGATTACGATAAATCTTGAAAGACTAGGAGGCACTCAAATTCCTCATTGTGTAGGTGGAGAACTCTAGTAGCATCCACGCTTGTTTAGTTATTTTTGGTTGGTTATGAGTCCCACATTCATGCTTGGAATATGGTAGAGGGGTGAAATGCTGTGGAGATATTTGGCTCAACCAATCTATCATCGAGTGGAACGTGGTAGTCACATCCTCTGTTGGTTTCTAAATTCATTAATGAGAAGTTTATCCCTTTGGTTTTCATGTGTAAATATACTACTTTATATGTGGATTCTATGGTCAGATATATTTGTGGTAATTTTTTTATTACTATGTTGGTTATATATATGTTTTATGACAAAAACTATGTATGGATCTCATCATGTTTTGACTTGTAAACGAATGGAAAAAGTATCTATGACCTAAGAGATGACAGTGCACCAAATGACATGAGGGAAAAATGGTTCTTAGTGATCCTTAGATAAGTACGAGATCCATGTGCTTAAATCTATTGTTTACACCTATAGATTACATGTTCGTGATATGTTTGACAAAAGGCCTGTCATGGTTAGTAGGGGTATAGTTAAAGGTTTGTTCAACTAATTGATTTTGTATCATTGTTTCCCTTTTATTTTATTGCTTTGAAGATGTCATTCCATTTTGGGCAGTTACCTGAACTTTGGGGCTGAAAAAGCGGCTCAAATCTCAGGGATGCTAGCACAGAACTAGACAAAATTATCCCTTAACGCTAGCTTACATGCCTATGAGAGTGTCTAGAGGTCCCTGGACACTGGCATGCCCATAGCATGAGAGCGTTCAGAGGTTAAGTGATAAAAAATTTACTGGGACCCAGACACAAGCTACCTGAAGTGTTGGCATGGTTCTCATGGATCCCGTAGTTGATGTGGTAGGTTTGTATGTTATGTTTATGTCGATTCCATTTCCTTAAGGTCACATAGAAGGTTGAGTCCAATCATCGTAACCTCTTGTCATACGTTTACCTTGGTTGGCCGGTTACTTGGTTAGATGTGGAAAGAGGGAGTTATAGAGTGGTATCAGAGCATGGTTCACCCCTCAGACTAGATGGGTTGTGTGTTGCTCATGCATGCATGTTTGTTCCACGTGTGTCTCTTACACTTGCATTCCATGTTCTTTTTGCATTGCATAATGTTTATAATTGTTGTAGTGATGTCGTCATAAGGAAATTGATGTTGTTATTATGGAGTGCATCATTAAGAGTGTGTGACTAGTCACATGCTTTTATACATCACTTAAAGGTTGATATATGTCGCTTTGTTACATTCTTGTATGTTAGGTTGCACTCTTGTATATTTGGTTACATTTATCATTCTTGTAGGTTTGGTTACAAGTATTGTTCGCTTATGCTTTATTACATGCGTTCATGTGTGTGTGTGGTTAATTATGCCTTGCTTATGCATGTCGATGTTTGCATGTGGCCATGTGTACAGTGCTTTAATGTTTGTTGTCATGCATGAGGTGATGTTCTGTGTAGTTGATATAGTCATGCACTAATGACTAGATTCTACCTAGAATGATGTTTATGTGTTGATGCACTTATTTGTATATGTCTATATGTTGTTATGATTATGTTATACATGCATCACACTGATTTGGATGATCTTTCAAATGACGTGTCCTCTCCAAATTATAATAAGGTACGTTGGTTTATTATGATTTGGTTTATCTGACATAGTATGCATTGTAGGAAAGTGACCAAATGGCTAGTAAGATGGTAGACTACAAAGACTCTCCCTATGAATCAGATGAGCAGCGTAGTGGGCAGTCTTCTAATTTGGCAGACACATTAAGAAGCTTGAAGGAAGAGATAAGGATTTGTAAGGAAAACAATGATAGGACCATACAAGTACAAGAGAAACAAGCAAATCTTAATGCAATACTCCTTCAAAGTTTGTTAGAACTACAACAACAAGGGCCACTTTGGATCGGCCATGCACCGGAGGAAAAAACTAATTGGGAATATGGGAGTAGGTCTCTTAGTAAACACAGGTGGCATAGAGTTGACACAGTGAGAGATGGTAGGTTGTTGGATACTTTGTATAGGAGGGGAGGTGAGTACACGTATTATTGTAGTTTTGGTTCTGACATGCACCATGATCATCATTGTTATCATCCTCACAAGAGGAGTGATAAGGGATACTTTCCGGATGAATTTGAGAAAGAAAAGGAACCTACTTTTGATGGGGATGTGAAGAAGCTGGAAGATGCAAGGGCTTGGATACTAAGGATGAACAGATTCTTTAAGTTGCATGAATACAAAGATAACATGAAGGCCAAAATCACTATCTTCAGTTTGAAAGGTAAAGGATAAATTTAGTGGGAAGACGTGAAGCAGGTCAAAGACATCGGGATGGATGACTTGAATTGGCATGAGTTCAAGAGGATTTTTAGGAAGAAATACTTGTCAGAAAGGTACTATGACAGTAAGGCAAAAGAATTATATGAGTTAAATATGGGGTCAATGACAGATGAAGTTTCTAGAGCTATTGAGGTATGTATTGTATCTTATAGATGAGAAGGCTAATGTTTATTGATTTTTCAATGGTTTTCCATTACAAATTAGAGATCGAATTAAATATGATGAACCTCAGTCACTTAAGGAAGTTATTAGGAAATTGAAGCATGGCTATGAATATTCAAAGTGTAAGAATGAATCTTAGTAAGGATGGAAAGGAAAAGACAAAGGTAAAGGTAAATGGAAGCCTAAGAGAGAAAGGCCTCAAAATGTAGAGGAGAAAGAAAACGTGACATCTTAAAAGAATTTTAATGCATCTAGACAGGGTCATGGATCACAACAGTAGAATAGAGGTAATGGCATCGGTCCGTTGGAGTTATTGGACATGTGGTGAGGAACACCTTAGGAGATATTTTCTGCAGAGCCAAGGTGGTAAGCCTAAGATATATAGTGCATATGAGGCACAACCTGTTAGGGATGTGGGCCAGAGTATTCCTCGTATTTATGCATTCATGGACAACAGATAGGCTGCATAACATGAATCTATCATTGAGATGGACGATAAGCTTTGTCATCAGTTTATTTCTATTTTGATTGACGTTGGATCTAATTATAACTATGTTAGTCCTCACTTGGCGGATAAGTGTGGTTAGAGTAAGGAATTGCATGCAGAATCTTGGTTAGTGCAGTTGGCTATAGCTACAAATAAGCGAGTTAATGATTGGGCAAGATCTTGTGCATTTGATTTGAATAGTATGCTTACTACAACACATCTGAATGTATTACCATTGGGATCATATAGTATGTTGTTGGGCATGGATTGGTAGTATATTCATAGGGCCAAAGTGGATTGTTATGACAAATCCATTGAGTGTGTCGATGACAATGGGGAACCAAGAGCCTTACAAGGTAAGAAGAAAGCCACCTCATTTAGGATGGTGACAGTTCTATAGGCAAAGCATAGTCGTAGGAAAGGGTGTATACTATTCGCAGTGCACATTTCTAGTAAAAAGGGTAAGGAAGTTGAGGATGTGGATGTGTTGAGCAGGTCCCCAATTCTACAACAATTTAAGGATGTATTTTATGGGAACATTACAGAGTTTCCACCTTACACGGAGGTAGAATTTTCTATTTAATTAGTGTCAGGGGTAGCTCTAGCATGAAAAGCACCTTACAGGATGAGCACACCCGATTTGGTTGAGTTGAAGTTATAGTAAAGAAAATGTTGGAAAAGGGATACATTATGCCAAGTGTATCACCTTGGGGTGCACCAGTATTGTTCTTGAAGAAAAAAGATGATACTCTCATATTGTGCATTAAATAGAGACAATTGAATAAAGTGACCATCAAGAATAGGTATCTGTTCCAGATGATTGATGACTTGTTTGATCAATTGAAGGGAGAATAAATGTTCTCAAAGATTTATTTGAGATCTAGATACCACCAAGTACACATCAAAGAGGAAGACGTTTACAAGACAACTTTCTATACTAAGTATGGGCATTATGATTTTGTTGTAGTTCCATTCGGTTTGACTAATGCTCCAACTACATTTATGTGTATGATGAATAGTGTGTTGTGTCTGTATTTGGATAAGTTTTTTACCGTGTTCATTAATTATATATTGGTATATTATAAAAATGAGGAAGAGTATGTCAACATTTAACAATAGTGTTGAGGTTATTAAGAGAGCATCATTTGTATTCTAAGCTCAACTAGTGTAGTTTCTTTCAAACTAAGGTACACTACCTGGGACATATTGTCTCCAAGGAGGGCATTGTAGTAGATCAAGAAAAGATAAGGGCGATCATGGAGTGGGTACCTCCTAAGAATGTGGATGAGGTGAGATATTTCATGGGGTTGGAAGTCTATTATAGGAGGTTCATGAGGAACTTCTCACAGATTACTTATCCTATCACATTATTGCAAACGAAGGATAAGAAGTTTGAATGGAAGGAGTGTGAGGTCAGTTTTGAGCAGCTTAAGAATTTGTTGACACATGTTCTAGTGTTAAAGATTACATATTTGGACAAGGAGTTTGTAGTATGTACAAATGCTTGGAAGAGAGGACTTGGTGGTGTCCTTATGCAGGATGGACAGGTGGTGTGTTATGAGTCGTGAAAACTAAAGAGCACAAGTAGAACTACCTGGCAAATGATCTTGAGTTAGCAGTGATCATACATTCATTAAAGATGTGGAAGTACTATCTTCTCGGTCGGAGATTTGTACTACTGAGTGATCACATTGGGTTGAGGTATTTGTTTGATTAGTCGAATATGAAAGCCACGTAGCTAAATGATTGACAACGATCAATGAGTTTGATTTCGAGATCAGGTACATTAAAGGAAAGGAGAACATGGTCATAGATGCTCTTAGCAGGCGATATAGGTAAATCACTTAGCAACTAGGAGCTCCTATGGGACCGACTTATAGGATAGGATATTGCAAGTGGGTCAGAAGGATGTCAGCTATATGGAGAGTATGCACAGGCTGCAACAGAGTATTGGTACAGGTACAGATGATAGTATAGGTGCAGATACAGGTAATAGTACAGGTACAGGAACATGTAGTGGTACAAGTAGAGGTACAAGTGCAAGTGCACAAGATGTGGATAGTTTTCTTACAACGGATGGATTCGTTAGATTCAACAACAATGTGTAAGAATTTTATAGGTCAAATGAAGAGAGGCACCTAGTAGCAAAGGGCATCAACTTACAACTCAAAATCTTAGGATCCAAGCCAGCCCCAAATAGCACCAACATAATCCTCAGCAGAGGAACCCCAATAGTACCAACATAATCCTCAACGAAGGGAAATCCTTCAGCAATGAAAAAAGAGATAAATTCAATTATAACTTTCTCTGTAATTTGTGGGAAAAATCATAACCATGAATCAAACCAATCAAATGGCGAGAAAGATGTATCGAAGTCGGCCAAACCAATGACTATGTCACTTTCTCAAAAAAAAATGAAAAATCAACATTATCCTTGGTTGTAATAGATAGTTCTAAGTAGTGGAATGATGTCAATAAGAGAAAGGGAAAAAAGAAAAACCCATAAATCTCTGTGATCTTTAAATCGAAAAAAATATATATCTAATTTTATAATATAATTTCATTGATCAAAATTGAAAAAATTCAAGTTACAAATAAAACTTAAATTATTCAAATATTCTAATCATAATAAAGTCTAAATTAAAAATTCATATCAAAATTTCTATATTTTAAAATATTATATTAAAAATGTTAATCAAATATTCTAATCATAATAAATTACACTAAAATAAATGTTCCACGTTAAAGTTTTAGTTTAAATAAATAAATAAATACTAAGAGTACATGAAATTAATTTGTAATTATGTTAGTTTAAATATTATGTCACTGCCTTCCCCACATATAGCCACATTAGTTTTGCCTTTATAACAAGAATCTGAAATTTTTTGAAGTTTTTGCTAAGTTCAGTTTAGGGTTAAAGGGCTTTGTACTAATAATTTTACTGATTTATGACCGCCCCCATGCCATGACTACAAAGGCCCAGGTTATATGTCAACATTTTTGTTCCTACAGTAACATTGCCATCATCAAATGACTCTCGTTATAAATTATGATAATTATTATTATTTAATAAATTAATTTTCACAAAATTTAATTTTTTTAATTATTTTCATAAATAAATAAATTACCACTTATTTCTATATTTTTAAATATAACAAAATTAATAATTTTTGTTAATGATGTAACATCAAACGTCTTCAATAATGTAAAGTTACTTTATTAAAATTATAGTGTATCAACCGCACAAATTTATAAAATAAAAAATTAATGATATTACATAGATAGATACCAAAAAATTAGAAGCTATCATAATAAAGCAAAATAGACCCCTTCGCTCGGAACTGGTTGTTCATGTGGACTCTGGATTCGACACACACGCTTGATTCTTGATGGAAGCCAAACCCACTTCATCCTGGGCATCAGCTCTTTTGACAATATACGAAAAGCATATTAAAGCTTTCTTTATCGTTCCACGGCATTTTGAAGTAGTAAAAGCATATTCTTCATATATCGTATTCCTTCTTTAACTGTACAAACGAACACCTTCCCACGACAAGCATTTTTACAGCGGCCATACAAAATAAAATAATTATTCCACTGAGTGAAAGATAGAGATATGGTGGGAAAACTATAGTAGTGAAGGTTTTCGGCTAATTGGTAATATACGCTGATATGATTAAATTAAAGGCATCTAGTTCCCGTCCTATATATCCTCCGAGTTTATGGAATTCGGGGTGTTCTATCAAAATGATTTTTTTCTTCTGGGTGGTTTTTAATAACAGAAATTTGACTGCGGAAAATTTGAAGAAAAGGCACTAGCATGGCCTGAGTAGATCTTTAATGTGCGAAGTTGCGGAGGAATCCAATCATCTTATGTTATTCTAGTGCTATTCCTCTCTACAAATCTGGTATGAATTGTCTCTGCTTTATGGTTTCCCTCACGTTGCTTTTGATACAATCAAGGTAGCTTTTGAATGGTGGTGCGCTCAAAGAGAATCATGGAGATCTCTGTGCATCATTGTCCTATAGTGCTCATGGAAATGGAGAAACGCCAAAATCTTCAAATACTCAAAAGAACCTCATAAGTCTATCTTGCATCATACTATCTCCATCCATGATGCTATGCCATTGAAACAGCCCAAAATGAAAAAAGATCATAAAAAAGAGATTGAAGAAAGTCTCAACAATGTTCCTTGTGCTTTTTTTGATGGCGTTGAGCAACATAATTCTTGTGGTTGTGGTGTCCACATTATTATGGAAGAGAAGCTAGAATACATTATATCATGGAATGGTGGGAATGACTCAAACAGTTTGGCTAGGCAAGGGCTCTTGCAGGACTGCTTGCTTTCTGTGTGTTTTTTGATATCCAGGACATTTCTATTTATGGCGATTCAAAAATAATGATCGACCATGTAAAGGGAGCTTGCCACATTAGTAGTCCTCATTTGACTCGATGGATGGACAGGATTATGTTTTTCTAGAGGTGCATGAAAGATTGCTCAATTCACCATATCTACCGTTCCCAAAACGTCCAAGCTGACTATCTATCAAAGAAGGGGTTGTCTTTAGAGCCTGGTTCATGGTCTATGATGGTTTCTGATGGAGAATTCTCTTGCTTCATCCAGGACTTTTCTATCCCTAGGTTATGAGTCTTTATTTTCATCTTTTCTGCTTACTCTAGTATATATCAAGCTTTTTTGGCTATCCTTAGGCACTATCTCTTTTCGGTATATGTGTTTAGACATCTGTTGCTCTTTTTTCTGAAGATTGTTAGCTGTGAATATAGATTGATGATGTTTTAGCTTCCTCTTGGAAGTCCTATATCTACAGACTTATTGCCTCATATACACTAGCAAGATGACTATTTTTGAACCTTTATGTATTATCTGAACTTTTATATTACTCAATAATACTATAGTTTTTCTCTCTGAATTATATATATATATATATATATATATATTTATTAATATATATATTTAATTTAAATCTTTTCTTCATTCAAGTGATGGAAATTTAAATCAAACTAAGTGACCCAAACATATTCCCAAACAGATCTAAATAACAAAAGGAAATATTTTATAATAACAAAGGATATATATATAAAAAATTAATTAGTAAATCTTTCTTCATTCAAGTGATTGGAAATTGAAATTCAAACTCAATGACCCAAACATATCTCCCAAACAGAATCTTAAATAATAAAAGAGACTTGCAGGATTTATTCCACACCGGCTCATAAGAATAAATCGGTGGCTCGATAACGATCCTCGGGACAGACACGAGACTTTATTGGCAGGTGGCTAAGTATTGGCTGTTGCCGAGTCCCTTACTTATGGACGGAGGCCAGTTTTCAATTTAATGATGATGTTTACTTTTAATAGTAAAGTTTTTAAAATGAAATATAATCTAATTTTTAAATCATAGTTATCACGTTCGAGTTTTAGTTTGAATTTGAATTCCCATAAAAATTAAATGAAAATTTTATAATTCGCAAAATTTGATTGAATATATATAATATATATAGTATATTATTTTTTATAATTAAAATAATTTTACTAGTTTTTTTCAATTTATTTTAGATTTTGAATAATTTTAAATAATGCAATTATATACCACATTTTAAATACTCAATTAAAAATAAATGGCATTACTTCTTCTCACCCACTAAGAATAAAAGTCTAAAAAAGTCAATAAATAAATACATATTTTAGAAAAATCATTATGTCTAAATTTATTATTATTATTTAAAACTATTCAAAATTATTAATACATATTTTTAAAAAAATCATTATTCTAAACTTATATTTTAATTTAAAAACTAGTCAAAATATAAATATATTTAGAAAAAAAAGAATAACCATTTTCATAAAAAAAAAAAAATTCCCTAATTTACTTTTAGCTTCCAACCCTGCAAAACAGAGTGAAATTGAAAAACGGAACTTTTCCATTTACACATTTTTCTTCCCTAAATAGACATAATTATATATTCAAACTTCAGACCTAAGTGACCAAAAATTTTGAAAAGCGACCTTAACATTTCCAAACTAACACTAACTTGTGACTCTTCCAAAGATCCTGACCATGGAGTATTGCTTTCTTTGAGGACTCTCGAATGAATAAAACCCTAAACTAACCCAGACTTAATTTTTTATTTTTAAAATATTATTTAAATGTTTTATTATAATTATTTTTTTTTAATTTTTATTTTTAGTTCATATAAACAAAATTATTTCTACTTTGATAATAGACGAATAAAATTTACAGCATACTGGGAGGCAAAATAAACTCAAACAGACATACATTTATTCACAAATTATTCCACTTTCATTTACTAACATTAATTATATCAGCCTATTACAAAAGTTCCCATAAACGCCCAAATTTTGGCTCAATGCTACGCTGCCAAACTATGGTTTTATTTAAAGTATTATTTTAAAACGGCTTTCAGGCTTCAAAGCTGGAGTTCCTTATATCCTCTGGTGGCAGCAAAGCGGTTGACTAGAGCGAGGCCGTTACTGATCAATTCCGACACATATTGCACGCGGGCGGTGACCATGGCCGTAACTTTCCCGGTGGTGTTGAGATCCTGAAAGCCGTTAAGACAGGTGTCCTCGTTGGTGAGGGCAGCGCTCATCCACGTCTCTACGTTGCTCATCTGAATCTTGAATGTGTTCCACCTCAGATGTTTCAGTTCCACCAGAGATTCGCGAAGCTGGTCCGTGGTGTAACCGAAATTCTCCATACAATCCTTGAGCGCCGTCTTTTCTCTTACACTTATTGGGACGCATCTGGCTCCGAGGCCGGCTGCCCAGACTGAAACGTTGCGAGCGCTAATGAGGCTGACAGTCACGGCCGCATTCACGAGATCGCTTTGCATGGGTCTCAGATGGGTTGCGTAAGGAGAGAGCGACGAAACGCAGAGCTCCGGATAGAGAGTCACTTTGCACGAACTTTTGATGAATTCCTCGATATCGGTGTGAGTGTAGTACACACGATATTTCACGTCCTCAGCCGTTGCTGCTGCTGTTGTTGAAGCGAGTGTCACAGCAAATATGATAACAGAAAACACAGTGAATGATAGATCCATGGCTATTCGAACTTGAATTGCAAATGATAGAATTGAATTGTAGTTCTACTGCTTTTCTTTGTTATAAGTAGGCAAGCTGTCTACATTATTGCGGCTTCTGTGTACCCCGGTGTGACGGCTTAAAGTCGGCGACACTGTATTTGATTTTAACAATGATAGGTTGGAATCCTGCCAACTTTTGGATTCTTTACGTGAGTCACCTACCTTCTAGCAAGATAAATCTTATATGGTCATTAAGATTTATCGAAGTTAATTAAGACAGTGTATCACTAGAACTCTGTAAGGTCATTGGGTAGTTGCAGTCTTTTGAAATGAAATTATCAAAAGCTTATATCGCCGCAATTATCGATGACTCCAACATGTTTGAAAGACGACCTGAACTATTATTATAATCACATCGAAAACACTCAAGAAGTATTCCAATCATTATACTTATCATCTGGTTCATTTATCATCTGGTTCAATTATGATCTGGTTCAATATACAAAACAAAAAGTTGCCCGAATCTTGTATCTTTAGCGATGTGAAAAGAATAGAAAAAATAACAAACAAACAAAAAGCTGTCCGAATCTTGTATCTTTAAACAATGTGAAAATAAGTAGTTGGATGAAGAAAACTGGTGTTATTATTCGATGTATTTCAAATATTCATAATATTCGAAAATTATCACTAAAAAAAGTGATTTTATTTGTAAATAAAATTAAATTATATATAAAACTAATAAAAGCGAGATGGCTGGGACTATGGTTGGGACTCTGACTGTGCCACAGTTCAATTAGTTTCAACAAGTGAATCACCTCATTTTGATGTGCACTAATTTTCCAAAATAAACGGTTGGAAAAAAAAATATTATTATTAAATTTCAATTTTTTTAAAATTTAAATTACTGTAAATTATGAAAAGTATTATAAATTAAAATACTTAATCATGATTTAAATTCTACATCATATCAATATTATATTTTTCCTTTCTGATTTTAAAAGCCATGACTATCCATTAATATTTCAAAATTGAATTATAGGTACAATAATTTGATATAAAAAATTAATGGTATAAAAATATTATTTATTTAAGAATATTAAATATAAGGTAGGATATTTTGCTATTGAAATTTATTAATGTTAATAAATAATAACTATTTTTATAATTTTATTTGAAAATTTGATAAATTATATTTTTTAAATATTTTGAAAAGTATTTGATTAACTTAGTGATATTAGTTAATTGTTAATAAATGTTGATTATCATCAACATATTTAATTTATGATATATATAATATTGTTAGTAAAACAAATCATAAAAATTAACATTATAATTATTATTATTTATTATTTTAACAATATTAAAGTTAAATAAATATTAAATTTTAAAATACATATAACAAAATTATTTATTATGGAGATTCACTCCACTTTATTGTAGAGATTCTTAATATATAAAGAGGCTTTATTACAATAGCATTGTCAATATAATGACTTTGTGCCCAAAAAAATCATAACTCATTTCATTTGACATGTTTTTAATTAATCAATTTAATTAAAAAATATCATGTCATAAGACATTTTTCTAACTAATAAATTTAACTAAGAGAGAACAAAAAAGACATAATTCCTTTTGACAGAAATCTTAACCTTTGATGTATGACTACTTAAATTACTATTCTTGAAACCCTATTTCAAAATAAACACACTTATCAACATAATATAAATTTAAAATTTTAATGAAATATTATAAGAATGTTTCTTTATATTTGTGATAATAAAAGATCAATGTTTAATTTCATTCAATAAAAAGTAAAAACTCAAAAAGAAAAATTTGAAACTTTACTCAATACCAATATGACATTAGATATTTTCACAATTACTCATGTTGTTAAGAATTTCCCACAAAAAGCTATGTAGAGTATTAAGTCCATTCAACATTTGGATTGGACACTCCACCCATTATCAGGTACCAAAAAACTTAAAGATATATAAGTGAGTGTTGAGGAGGCCTTAAATAGACAAGGTTATCAATAAATGTTCAAGGAATTTAATAAATTAATGAAAAGAGGAAGGTCATAGAAAAAAAAATATTATATAAATAATGATGATGATGTGATAATTAAAGTCCAATGGGACCAGTGAGATTTATTGCACCTTAAGAAAAGAGATTCATTGACATTTTTAATATTTTATTTTATGATAAAATTTAAGAAAAAAAATATTCAGAAATCACTATAGTTAATTGAGAGAAATAATATGTCAAATGAGAAAATTAATATATATTATAAATAAAATATATATATATATAGAAATAAAAGTGAATCAAAATAAATATTAGGGTATCATTTAATAACAAAATAAGAGGACTAAAAAAGGGAAGGCCTAACCAAAGAACAAGGGATATATAATATATATATATATATATAATATATATATATATATATATATATATATAATGTTTTTTAAACAACGATCAAGGAATTGAATGAGAAAGGCAACCAATATTAGATTGACATAATCAAAGGAAAAGAGGCTAATGGGGAATGAAAGAGAAAAGGGTAAGCAAGGTTGAAAAGGGAAGGGGTGGGGGAAGAAAGAAATAATGGATGAGTTGACGGATTATTGACTTCTAGGATAGAGTTAGCCTATAGTCATCTTCCTTATTAAATTTATTTGAGTGCTTCTTCCATGATCTTATAATTAGAAAGGAACATATGCTAAGATTTTACATAGGGAAAAGAAAATAAAGTGCTTGGAACTAAAATAGTGTTTTCCGATGGTAGACTTTGATACCAAATGATGGTTGGTATATTCTATATTCTCTTTAAGCCAAGCTATGAAGGGTCAATGTGTCAAGCCAATGTAAGAATTTCTTCAAGAATAAGGAATTTGGTAAACTCCAAATCCCATCATGGGGTGAGACTTATCTTCGATTGATCAGAATACTTGTTTGAGCATTCTACGGGGTTCAAATATGGTTTTTATGTTTCCTTTTGGAAAAAAATTTAGAAATAAAACTAGTGGTTCCTTTTATATATGGGAGAGTGTTAAAAGTGGCAAATAGGGCCAAACTCCATGTGGGTCATCTTATTTATGGTAGCTTATATTTTTCCTTGATTCCTCTCATCAAGAGGTGTAGGATTGATCTAAAGATCATCTGATTCCGACAAGTATTTATGGAGATATGAATTTATTTATAATTACTTGAGAAATTGTCAAGGTCGGCCAACAGCTAACTGTGTGGCACACATGCCCAACGTTTCCTATAAATATAAGAGATGATGAGTCATTATATCATCTCATCTCATCTTATCTTCTTCTCTCTCACTCTCCTTACCTTATTGAGTTAACAAAGGATCAACTAGTGTGGGAGAAGAAGGACATAGCTAGAAGGCAAGGAGGATGCAGCAAGGAGGAGGATGCAGGTCTATTCTACATCGACTTTTGTTGACATAGGGTGCAGCAAGGAAAGGAGGACTGCTTTGACCAACGAAGGAGCCATTTTGATTGTGGCCTAGTGTGGGGAGTCTCCCTCAAGCAAGCCGCAATCCTAATCTATTGTCAGTGGACCTGATTTGGTTCACGAAGTGACCAATGTTGACTGGATAGGGCTGACCACAAGGTTGCCCAAACGTTGACCCATTTGACCATTTCTTTTAGGTTGTTTCGGGATGTCTTTCATTGTTGTTGAAGGCTGAGTTGACTAAGGTTGACTCTAGGCTATTTGTGAATCATTTGATCCACTTTGCAAGTGTTGGTTAGGGCTTCTATTACTGTTGTCATAAAAATTACAAATTTTTACTATTGTACTATTTCTCTCTCTACTGAACTATTGAAGATTAAAGAAGAATTGATCAAAGGGTTTCCCCACATTGGGGTTTGACCTTGGCTAGTTGCCACATCTCGTGTCTCTTGTCTTGGCATGTTTTCTGTCGATCTATTAATGTTCTATTTTCCCTTTACTTTATGTTTATGTGATTGATAAACAATGGCTAATAAGAAGAATTGAAGTAAATTGCCCTAAGAATAGAACATACCTTAAATTAACATGGTATTAGAGCTGAGGTAAAGACAAAGCCCAAGCAAGAGCAAGAGAAAGTGTTATCACCGAAGGATGTTGAAGAAATATTAAAGACTTCATGGGGTCCTCATCACACTTCCCCGCTGAAGACAACCTCCGTGAGAATTCTGACTATCACGGATGGAAGATATCACTCGATCTAACATCAGAAGAGCAAGAAGTGTTGGATCATGTGGGAGGCAGAACCATTGAGCCTCCATCAAATGCATCTGCCGCTAGAAGGAACAAGTGGACCAGGGGAGAAGCCAAAGCAAAGAAGATCATATGGGACTCTATCAACAAGTGCCAAGTGGCCTATGTTTCTGAGCTGACCACTTCCAAGGAAATCTACGATAGACTGGTAATTTTATTTAAAGTTAATGATGCAAATCAAGTTTTGTTCCTTAAGAATAAGCTGAAGGAAATTAAGAAGGGAAAAGATGAGAGTATGCAAGCATACTTCTTAAGGATCACCGAAATCAAGAATGATCTCCTATCAATTTGGGAAGTCATTCTTGACAGGGAACTGACCATCAAAACTCTCTAAGGGCTCCTATCTAAATGGTATATATCTAGAACCACTCTTCTCAACAATAATGTAATTCCTAGATTTGAGGAATTGATGGTGAGATGCATTCAAGAAGAGACAAGGATGGAAGAGTAGGAAATGAATGCACTTAGAGGCAATCGCTCTTCTTTCTCCCCTCATACTAAAAGGAGAAACAATTCTAGATCTAAATCTAAAGGGAAGCTCGGACCAAAGGGTGGAAGAAAAGGAAGATGTTACAATTGCAACAAAATGGGCCACTATGCAAGGGAGTGCCCTGATAGAAAGGACACACATCATGACGATGATCAAAATCACTCCCAAGGCAATTAAAGGAATGGCAGGTTTAATGGAAAAGGAAAGAGGAATGACAAAAATCAAGGAAGTGGTCAACCCTCCAAGAAGGCAAGAAACTCTAGCTATGAATCTAATGTTGTTAACAATAAGCAAGATGAATATTATCTACCAGCGGCCCTCTCTACTACTACTCCCTCGAACTCACTGGGAATTGGCTTATTGATAGTGGTGCCTCAAGGCACTTCACTGGTTACAAATAAGCTCTCTTTAATCTCATAGAGAAGGAGACCAACCTGGAAATTATTCTTGGGGACAGCTCCAAATATCCCGTGAAAGGTGTAGGAAATGTTACTCTATAATTGAATCAGGGTAATACAATTCATTTGCAAGAAGTCCTATATGTACCTGATCTCAAAAAGAACTTGGTGTCCATTTCAGCAATGGAAGACAAATGCTACAAGGTGGTCTTCATCAATGGCAAGGTACGTGTATGGAAAAATAATTTTAAAGATGCTTTCACTCTTGTGTTTTGAGGTGATTCACTATATCAGGTCAGAGGAAGTCCATTGGGTGTCATGTCTTGTGACGCATCTCGTCAGTTCGAACTATGGCATTGGATGTTTGCTCACCTTCATTACAAAGCTCTACTCGATGTGAGAGAAATGGTGTCAGGGATGCTCAAGTTCAAAGTAGAGCAAGAAGGTGTATTTCGGGACGTGCCAAAGGAAAGCTGAAAAGGGGACCATTCCCCTCAAGCCATAGAAAAACCTCTAATATATTGCAGTTGATTCACTCATACATATCTGGTATGATGCCTGTGAACTCCTTGGGAGGATATTTATATTACCTCATTTTCACATACGATTATTCTCGTGAGACTTGGATATACTTCTTGAAAAAGAAGGATGAAGTGTTCTCCTAGTTTTGTCACTTCAAATCCTTGATCAAGAAACAAACTGAAAAGAAGATCAAGATCTTGAGGACTGATAATGGGACTTAGTATGAATCCAATGAGTTCCATGACTTTTGCAAAGGGTCTGGCATTAAGAGGGAGACTACAATACCATATACTCATGAGCAAAATGGTGTGGCGGAAAGGAAGGATCGTACGATTATGAAAGTTGTTTGTGCTATGCTCGATGATCAAAGGCTTCCGAAGTTTCTATGGGTCGAAGCTACAAATACCAGCATATATGTTCAAAACCGATGCCCTCATCAAGAATTGGGTTCCAAGACTGCCGAAGAGATCTTCACTGGTAAGAAACCTGACGTATCTCAATTTAGAATTTTTGGAAGTCCTGTATATGTTCATGTGCCGAAAGAGAAAACAAATAAATTGGGTGCATTGGGAAAGAAAGGAATCTTCATGGGCTATAGACAAAATTCTAAGGGCTATAGAATCCATGTGGCTGGTCAAAGGGAAGTCAAGATTAGCCATGATGTCACCATTGATGAAGATATGGCCCTTAGCAAAGTTGACAATCTTCCTGTTCTAAGGGAATCTAAAGAAGCTCACACCAAGAAGCTAGAGGAAAAAGAAGATGAGACGATACCTGATGTGGAAGAACCTATGGATCCTATTGATCCCCCTCTACAAGAGCCTTCCTCTTCCAGGAAGAGGCCTTCATGGCTTATGGGACACTTGATGATGTCGAAGGACATATTTCACCTAGAGGGACATTCCGAGAAAGTAAGAAGCCAGCCCGGTATCGGGGATACTTGACCATCATGAACACGATCATCCAAAATGAGACTTCATCGTTTGTAGAAGCTGTAAAGCATCAAGTATGGAAGGATGCTATGACTGAGGAATATCAGTCAATCATGAAGACCGATGTCTTGGATGTAGTCCCCAGACCCTAGGACAAAACAATTGTCATGTCGAAATGGCTTTACAAGATCAAGCATGGAGCTGATGGAAGTGCTAAAAAGTATAAGGCTCATTTTTCCGCTCGTGGCTTCTCTCAGAAGGAAGACATAGACTATGACGAGATATTTTTCCCTATTACCCGATACACCACCATCCACTCAATCATAGCCATTGCTACTTCGCAAGGATGGAAGCTACATTAGATGGATATCAAGACAGAATTCTTGCATAGTTCAATCAAAGAGGAAGTTTATGTGGAACAACCCAAAGGATTTGAGATTCGTGATCAGGAATCTCATGTGTGCAGGTTGAAGAAATTCATCTATGGGCTTAAGCAAGCACCCCGAGCGTGGTATGAGAAGATCGATAGCTACTTCATGAAGTTGGGATTCACAAGGAGTGAAGCCGACCCTAACATTTACTTTAACGTTGAAGATGAAAAACCTCACATACTGGTGTTGTACGTTGACGAACTCTTTGTGATAGGTGCAGACCCTCTCCTTCACAAATGTAAGAGGGAGTTGGATTTTGAGTTGGAAATGAAGGACTTGTGATTGTTGCACTATTTCCTAGGACTGGAAGTCTCACAGAACCCTAGGGAGATTTTCCTATCTCAAGGAAAATATGTGGTGAAGATATTGGAGAGATTTGGTATGGTGGACTGCAAGCCCATGACTACCTCGATGGAGCTTGACTTCAAGAAATTAAGTGGTAGTGCTGCGGGACCTTTTTCACAAAATGCTACCGAATATCATCAACTCATTGGAGCATTGATGTTCATGGTGAACTCCCATCTGGATATATGTTTTACAGTCAACATGTTGAGTCAGCATATGCTTGAGCCTCACCACACACATTGGATTGGTGTTAAGAATCTGTTGAGATACCTTCATGGCACAATCACTCATGGGTTGAGATACATTGCCGGAGTTGTGAGACTCCTTGGATATAACGATGCTGATTGGGCAGGCAGTGTGGCGGACTTAAAGAGCACTTATAGGTGTTGTCTCTCTTTGGGATTTACCTCAATATCCTAGATGAGTAGGAAGTAGAAGCCACTGGCTTTGATCACTCATGAGGCAGAGTACATTACAGTGAGTATGGCCTCCTATGAGGCAATCTGGTTGCGGAAGCTCTTCAGTGAGCTATTTCGATTTACATTAGATACTACAGTGATCCTGTGTGACAGCCAGAGTAGGAATCATTTATCAAAGAATCTCATATTTCATGATCACTCCAAGCACATCAATATTAGGTACCACTATATCCGGGATATGGTGCAACGGGGAGCAATAAGGCTCCAACATATCGGTACAAATGAGCAGGTCGCCAACATTCTGACGAAGCCACTAGGAAAGGTCAAAGTCTTGACTTTTCGAGAAGGACTTGGAGTCGTTGAGAGACCCTCTTATGAGGGTCCTGCATGATCTATGCACTGAGCTCTAGGAGCTCTAAGGGGTTCGGGGTACTTCTTGGAGCGATATGTGACCACAAGGTGACTCACCCTACCCTAGTTGTGCGATATGTACAAGGTGAAATGTTCAACATTCCCCTGTGATAGCCTGTGGCAACTTTGGGACAAGATTAGTTCTCCTATCGAGGCATCCTACCCATGTAGTTTGGGACTCATGGGAAGTACTTTGGGGTTAGGGACAATAGGTAGTACTATCGATGGACGCATTATTATATATACCGTAATCCCTATTCTAGGATGACCTCTATTGATCTAGGATCAATGATATTGATCTAGGATTAGTGAGAGTGGTATGACACACTCTTTGAGACTGAATTCGGGTCAATGGAGGATGGTATGATACATCCTTGATCATTTCTTCTTCTTCATAGTTCAGCAAAGCCAAGGAGAGTATAGCCGAGCAGTGCTAGGCAATGCATTTGATGGCAGAGATAGTACCGACGGTCAGATGGATTAGCACATGGATTTCTCCCTAGTTAAGAGGGAGTGTTAAAATTGGAAACTAGGGCCAGACTCAATTTGGGTCATCTTATTTATGGAAGCTGATATTTTTCCTTGATTCCTCTCATCAAGAGATGTAGGATTGATCTAAAGATCATCTAATTCAGACAAGTATTTATGGAGATATGCATTTATTTCTAATTACTTGACAAATTGTCAAGGTTAGCCAGCAGTAGTGTGTGGCAAACATGCCCAGAATTTCATATAAATATAAGAGAGGATGAGTCATTATATCATATCATCTCATCTTATCTTCTTTTATCTCACTCTCCCTACTTCATTCGGTCAATATAGGAACAACTAACGTGGGAGAAGAAGTACACAACTAGAAGGCAAGGAGGACGCAACAAGGAGGAGGATGCAGGTCTATTTTACATTGAATTTCGTTGACCTAGGGTGCAACAAGAAAAGGAGGACCGCCTTGACCAATGAAGGAATGATTTTCGCTACGGCCTAGTGTGGGCAGTCTCCCTCAAGCAAGCCGCAATCTTGATCTGTTGTTCGTGGACTTGATTTGGCTCACAAAGTGACTAGTGTTGACTACATAGGGATGACTGCAGGGCTGCTTAAATTTTGACTAGTTTTGACCATTTCTTTTGGGTTGTTTCAGGCTATCCTTCATTGTTTTTGAAGGATGAGTTGACTAAGGTTGACTCTAGGCTATTTTTGAATCATTTGATCCACTTTGCAAGTGTTGGTTAGGGCCTCTATTACTATTGTCATAAAAATTATAGATCTATACTATTGTACTATTTCTCTCTCTGCTGAACTATTGAAGATTAAAGAAGAATTGATCAAAGGGTTCCCCACATTAGGGTTTGACCCTGGCTGGCTGCCACATCTGGTGTCTCTTGTCTTGGCTTGTTTTCTGACGATATATTAAAGTTCTATCTATACTTTACTTTATGTTTATGTGATTGCTAAATAGTGGCTAATAAGAAGTATTGAAGTAAATTTCTCTAAGCATAGAAGATACCATAAATTAACATGGTATTGGAGCAAGGTGAAGAAAAGGCCCAAGCGAGACTAAGAGAAAGTATAATCATGGAAGGTTGTTGAAGAAATCTTAAAGACTTCATGGGGTCCTCATCACACTTCCCTGCTGAAGACAAGATCCATGAGAAGTTTGACTATCACGGATGGAAGATGTCACTTGATCTGACATTGGAAGAGCATGAAGCATTGGATCATGTGAGAGGAAGAATCATTGAGCCTCCATCAAATGCATCTGTTGTTGTAAGGAACAAGTGGACCAGTGGAGAAGTCAAAGCAAAGAATATCATCCAGGACTCTATCAATAACTCCCTAGTAGCCTGTGTTTCTACGTTGACCATTTCCAAGGAAATGTACAATAGACTTGTAAGTTTATTTAATGTTAATGATGCAAATCAAGTTTTGTACCTTAAGAATAAGCTAAAGGAAATTAATAAGGGAAAAGATGAGAGTATGCAAGCATACTTCCTAAGGATCACCAAGATCAAGAATGATCTCCTATCAATTTGGGAAGTCATTCCTCATAGGGAACTGACCATCACAACTCTCGAAGGGCTCCCATCTGAATGGTATATATTCATAACCACTCTTCTCAACAATAATGTTATTCCTGGGTTTGAGGAATTGATGGTGAGATGCATTCAAGAAGAGACAAGGATGGAACAGCAAGAAATGGATGCACTTAGAGGCAATCCCCCTTCTTTCTCCTCTCATGCTAAAAGGAGAAACAATTCCAAATCTAAATCTAAAGGAAAGGCCAAACCGAATGGTGGAAGAAAAGGAAGATGTTACAATTGCAACAAAATGGGCCACTATGAAAGGGAGTGCCCTAATAGAAAGGACACACATCATGACAATGATCAAAATCACTCCCGATGCAATCAAAGGAATGGCAAGCCCACTGGAAAAGGAAAGAGGAATGCCGGAAATCAAGGAAGTGGTCAACCCTCCAAGAAGGAAAGAAAATCCATGTATGAATCTAACATTGTTAACAATAGGCAAGGTGAGTATTATCTACCAGTGACCCTCTCTACTACTGCTCCCTTGGACTCACTGGGAAATTGGCTTATTGATAGTGGTGCATCAAGGAACTTCACTGGTTACAAGGAAGCTCTATCTAATCTGATAGAGAAGGAGACCAACCTGGAAATTATTCTTGGGGAAAACTCCAAATATCTCGTGAATGGCATAGGAAATGTTACTCTACAATTGCATTAGGGTAATACAATTCATTTTCAAGAAGTCCTATATGTACCTAATCTACAAAAGAACCTGGTGTCCATTTCAGAAATGGAAGACAAAGGCTACAAGGTGGCCTTCATTGATGGCAAGGTATTTGTATGGAAAAAGAATTTTAAAGATGCTTTCACTCTTGGGTTTTGAGTTGATTGACTATATCAGGTGAGAGGAAGTTCATTGGGTGTCATGTCTTGTGACACATCTCTTCAATCCGAACTATGGCATCAGAGGTTTTCTCACCTTCATTATAAATCTCTACCCAATGTGAGAGAAATGGTGACAAGGGTGATCGATTTCAAAGTAGGGCAAGAAGGTGTATGCCTAGGATGTGCCAAACGAAAGCTCAAAAAGGGACCATTCCCCTCAAGCCATAGCAAACCTCTGATATATTCCAGTTGATTCACTTAGACAAAACTGGTATGATGCCTGTGAACTCCTTGGGAAGATATTTATATTACCTCACTTTTACTAATGACTATTCTCCCAAGACTTGGATATACTTCTTATAAAAGAATGATGAAGTGTTCTCCTGATTTCATCACTTCAAATCCTTGACCGAGAATCAAACCTAAAAGAAGATCAAGATCTTAAGGATTGGTAATGGGCTGAGTATGAATCCAATGAGTTCCATGACTTTTGCAAAGAGGCTGGCATTAAGAGGGAGACTACAAGACCATATACTCCTGAGCAGAATGGTGAGGTGGAAAGGAAGAATCGTACGATTGTGGAAGTTGTCTGTCCTATGCTCCATGATCAAAGGCTTCCAAAGTTTCTATGGGCCAAAGCTGTGAATACCACCATATATGTTCAAAACTGATTCCTTCATCAGGCATTGGGTTTCAAGACACCCGTAGAGATGTTCACTGGTAAGAAACTTGATGTATCTCATTTTAGAATTTTTGGAAGTCCTGTATATTTTCATGTGTCGAAAGAGAAAAGGAATAAATTGGGTGCATCTGGAAAGAAAGGAATCTTCTTGGGCTATAGTGAAAATTCTAAGGGCTATAGAATCTATGTGGTTGGTCAAAGGGAAGTCGAGATTAGCCATGATGTCACCATTGACAAAGACATGGCCCTTAGCAAAGTTGACAATATTCCTACTCTAAGGGAATCTAAAGAAGTTGACATCGATAAATTGGAGGAAAATGAAGATGAGATGATGCCCGATGTGGAAGAACCTATGGATCCTATTGATCTCGCTCCACAAGAGCCTTCCTCTTCAAAAGATAGGCCTTCATGGCTTAGGGGGACACTTGATGATGTCAAAGGACACATTGCACCAAGAGGGACTTTCCGAGAAAGAAAGAAGCTGACCAGGTATCAAGGATACTTAACCATCATGAGCACGATAATCCAAAATGAGCCTTCATCATTTGTAGAAGCCATAAAGCATCAAGTATGGAAGGATTCTATGACTGAGGAATATGAGTCCATCATGAAGAACGATGTCTAGGATGTAGTTCCCAGACCCTAAGACAAAATAGTTGTCACGTTGAAATGGATTTGCAAGATAAATCATGGAGCTGATGGAAGTGCTAAAACGTATAAGGCTCATTTTTTCACTCGTGGCTTCTCTCATAAGGAAGACATATACTATCACGAGATACTTTCACCTATTTCCCGATACACCACCATCTGCTTGATCATATCACTGGCTACTTCACAAGGATGGAACCTACATCAGATGGATGTCAAGACTGCATTCTTGCATGGTTCGATCAAAGAGGAAGTCTACGTGGAACAACCCAAAGGATTTGAGATTCGTAATAAGGAATCTCGTGTGTGCAGGTTGAAGAAAGCCCTCTATGGGATGAGGAAAGCACCTCGAGTGTGTTATGAGAGGACTGATAGCTACTTGATGAAGTTGGGATTCACCAAGAGGGACGCTGACCCTAACCTTTACTTTAAGGTTGAAGATGACAAACCTCTCAAACTGGTGCTATATGTTGACAACCTCTTTTTGCTAGGTGCAGTCCCTCTCATTCACAAATGTAAGGGGGAGTTGGCCGCTGAGTTTGAAATGAAGGACCTGGGATTTATGCAATATTTCTTAGGGCTCGAAATCTGGCAGAAGCTTGGGGAGATTTTCCTATTTGAAGGAAAATATGTGGTGAAGATATTGGAGAGATTTGTTATGGTGGACTGCAAGTGCATGACTACCTTGATGGATCTTTACTTCAAGAAGTTATGTGATAGTGTTGCCGAACATGTTTTACAAAATGCTACCGAGTATCATCAACTCATCGAAGCATTGATGTTCTTGGTGAAATCATGTCTTGATATATGTTTAGCAGTCAACACGTTGAGTCAACATATGGTTGAGCCTCACCACACACATTGGATTGGTGCCAAGAATCTATTAGGATACCTTCGTGGCACAATCACTCATGGTTTGAGATACACTGTTGGAGATGTGATACTCCTTGGATATACCGATGCTGATTGGTCAGGAAATGTGGTGGACTGATGGGTGATGCTTCTCTTTGGGATATGTCTCGATATCCTGGATGAGCAAGAAGCATAAGTCAGTGGCTTTGAGCACCACTGAGGCAGAGTACATTGTTGCAAGTATTTCCTTCTGTGAGGCAGTCTAGTTGCGGAAGCTCTTCAGTGAGTTGTTTAGATTTACATTGGATACTACCGTGATCATGTGTGACAACTAGAGCGGGAATCTTTTATCACAGAATACTGTATTTCATGATCGCTCCAAGCATATCAATATCAAGTACCACTATATCCGATATATGCTGCAACAGGGAGCAATAAGGCTCCAACATATCAGTATAGATGAGCATGTCGCCGACATTCTAATAAAGCCCCTAAGAAAGGTCAAATTCTTGACTTTCTGAGAATGACTTAGAGTCATTGAGAGACCCTCTTATGAGGGTCCTACATGATGTATGCACTGAGATCTGAGAGATGTAGGGGGCGCGGGGTACTTCTTGGAGCGACATGTGACCACTTGGTGACTCACCCTCCCCTAGTGGTGCATTATGTACAGGGTGAAAGGTTCAACCTCCCCCTGTGATACTCCGCGATTAGTTCTCCTATTGAGGCATCCTACCCATGTAGTCTAGGACTCATGGCAAGTACCTCTAATCTGATCAATGAGTAGGTAAATGGGGTTAGGGACCATTAGTAGTACTATCAATGGACGCATTGTTGTATCTACCATACTCCCTATGCTAGGATGATCTCCATTGACTTGGATCAATGATACGGATATGGGATCAATGATACTGATCTGGGATTAGTGAGAGTGGTATGACACCCTCTTTGAGACTAACTTCAAGTCAGTGGAGGAAGGTATGATACATCCTCGATCATTTCTTCTTCTTCATAGTTTAGCAGAGTAGAGAAGACGAGATTCGAGTAGTGCAGGGCAGTGCATTTTATGGCAGAGATAGTACTGATGATCAGACGGGTTAGCATATGGAATTCTCCCTAGTTGAGATAGAATGTTAAAATTGGAAACTAGGGCCAAACTCCATGGGGTCATCTTATTTATGGAAACTAATATTTTTCCTAGATTCCTCTCATTGAGAGGTGTAGGATTGATCTAAAGATCATCTGATTCCAACAAGTATTTATGCATATATGAATTTATTTCTATATACTTGACAAATTGTCAAGCTTGGCTAGCAGCTAAGTGTGTGGAACACATGCTCAGCGTTTGATATAAATATAAGAGAGGATGAGTCATTATATCATCTCATCTCATCTTATCTCCTTCTCTCTTACTCTCCTTACTTGATTGGGTTAACAAAGGAGCAACTAACGTGGGAGAAGAAGGACGCAGCTAGAAGGCAAGGAGGATGCAGCAAGGAGGAGGATGCAGGTCTGTTCTATGTTGACTTTCGTTGACCTAGGGTGCAGCAAGCAAAGGAGGACTGTGTTGACTAGCGAAGGAGCCATTTTGATTGTGGTCTAGTGTGGGGAGTCTCCCTCAAGCAAGCCACAATCCTGATCTATTGTCTGTGGACCTGATTTGGCTCACGAAGTGACCATCATTGACTAGATAGGGCTGACCGTAGGGCTGCCTAAAGGTTGACTAGTTTTGAACATTTCTTTTGGGTTGTTTCGGGCTGTCCTTCATTATTGTTGAAGGCTGAGTTGACTAAGGTTGACTCTAGACTATTTTTGAATCATTTGATCCACTTTTCAAGTGTTGGTTAGGGATTCTATTACTGCTATCATAAAAATTACAGATCTGCACTATTGTACTATTTCTCTCTATGTTGAACTATTGAAGATTAAAAAAGAATTGATCAAAGGGTTTCCCCACATTGGGATTTGACCTTGGCTAACCACCACATCTAGTGTCTCTTATCTTGGCTTGTTTTCTATCGATCTATTAATGTTCTATCTACACTTTACTTTATGTTTATGTGATTGCTAAGCAGTGGCTAATAAGAAGAATTGAAGTAAATTGCTCTAAGCATAGAACATAACATAAATTAACATGGTATCGGAGCTGAGGTGAAGACAAAGCCCAAGCAAGAGAAAGAGAAAGTGCAAGCACCGAAGGCTATTGAAGCAATCTTAAAGACTTCATGGGGTCCTCATCACACTTCCCTGCTGAAGACAAGCTCCATGACAAGTCTGACTATCACGGATGGAAGATGTCACTCGATCTAACATTGGAAGAGTATGAAGTGTTGGATCATGTGAGAGGAAGAATCATTGAGCCTCCATCAAATGCATCTTCTGCTATAAGGAACAAGTGGACCAGGGGAGAAGTCAAAGCAAAGAAGATCATCCGGGACTCTATCAACATGCACCTAGTGGCCTATGCTTCTGAGCTAACCACTTCTAAGGAAATCTACGATAGACTGGTAAGTTTATTTAATGTTAATGATGAAAATCAAGTTTTGTTCCTTAAGAATAAGCTGAAGGAAATTAAAAAAAGAAAAAAAGAGAGTATGCAAGCATACTTCTTAAGGATCACCGAGATCAAGAATGATCTCCTATCAATTGGGGAAGTCATTCCTAATAGGGAACTAACCATCACAACTCTCGAAGGGCTCCCATCTGAATTGTACATATTTAGAACCACTCTTCTCAATAATAATGTAATTCCTGGATTTGAGGAATTGATGGTTAGATGCATTCAAGAAGAGACAAGGATGGAAGAGCAGGAAATGACTGCACTTAGAGGAAATCCCTCTCCTTTCTCCTCTCATGCTAAAATGAGAAACAATTTCAAATCTAAATCTAAAGCAAAGGCTGGACTGAAGGGTGGAAGAAAAGGAATATGTTACAATTGCAACCAAATGGGCCACTATGCAAGGGAGTGCCCTGATAGAAACGACACACATCGTGACGACGATCAAAATCACTTTAGAGGCAATCGAAGGAATGACAGGTTCAATGGAAAAGGAAGGAGTAATGCCGGAAATAAAGGAAGTTGTCAACCCTCCAAGAAGGCAATAACTCCAGGTATGAATCTAACATTGTTAAAAATAAGCAAGATGAATATTACCTACCAGCAACCCTCTCTACTACTACCCCCCCGAACACTGGGAAAACAGGTTATTGATAGTGGTGCCTTAAGGCACTTCACTGGTTACAAAGAAGCTCTCTCTAATCTGATAGAGAAGGAGACCAACCTAGAAATTGAATTAGGGTAGTACAATTCATTTGCAAGAAGTCCTATATGTACCTAATCTCAAAAAGAACCTGGTGTCCATTTCGGTAATGGAAGACAAAGGCTACAAGGTGGCCTTCGTTGATGGCAAGGTACATGTATGGAAAAAGAATTTTAAAGATGCTTTCACTCTTAGGTTTCGAGTTGATTCACTATATTAGGTCAGAGGAAGTCCGATGGGTGTCATGTCTTGTGACACATCTCTTCAGTCTGAACTATGGCATCATAGGTTTGCTCACCTTCATTATAAAGTTCTACCCGATGTGAGAGAAACAGTGATAGGGATGCTCGAGTTCAAAGTAGAGAAAAAAGGTGTGTCTGGGATGTGCCAAAGGAAATCTCAAAAGGGGACCATTCCCCTCAAGCCATAGCAAAACCTCTGATATATTGTAGTTGATTCACTTAGACATATCTGGTGTGATACATGTGAACTCCTTGGGAGGATATTTATATTACCTCACTTTTACAGATGATTATTCTCACAAGACTTGGATATACTTCTTGAAAAAAAAGGATGAAGTGTTCTCCTACTTTTGTCACTTCAAAACCTTGATCGAGAATCAAACAGAAAAGAAGATCAAGATCTTAAGGACTGATAAGGGGACTGAGTATGAATCCAATGAGTTCCTTGATTTTTTCAAAGAGGCTGGCATTAAGAGGGAGACTACAACAACATATACTCCTGAGCATAATGGTGTGGCGGAAATGAAGAATTGTACAATTGTGGATGTTGTCCGTGCTATGCTCCATGATCAAAGGCTTCTGAATTTTCTATTGGTCGAAGCTTCGAATACCACCGTATATGTTCAAAATCAATTCCCTCATCAAGCATTCAGTTCCAAGACTCCCGACGATATGTTCATTGGTAAGAAACCTGACGTATCTAATTTTAGAATTTTTCAAAGTCCTGTATATTTTCATGTGTCGAAAGAGAAAAGGAATAAACTGGGTGCATCTGGAAAGAAAGGAATCTTCGTGGGCTATAGCAAAAATTCTAAGGGCTATAGAATCTATGTGGTTGGTCAAAGGGAAGTTGAGATTAGCCATGATGTCACCTTTGACGAAGATATGACCCTTAGCAAAGTTAACAATCTTCCTACTCTAAGGGAATCTAAAGAAGGTGACATCTGGAAACCGGAGGAAAAAGAAGATGAGACAATGCCTGATTTGGAAGAACCTATGGATCCTATTTATCCCCCTCTGCAAGAGCCTTCCTATTCCAGGAAGAGGCCTTCATGGCTTAGGGGGACACTTGATGATGTTGAAATACACATTGCACCCAAAGGGGCTTTCTGAGAAAGTAAGAAGTCGGCCAGGTATCAGGGATACTTGACCATCATGAGCATGATCATCCAAAATGAGCCTTCATCGTTTGTAGAAGTCATAAAGCATCAAGTATGGAAGGATGCTATTACTGAGGAATATGAGTCCATCATGAAGAACAATGTCTAGGATGTAGTCCCAGACTCGAGGACAAATAGTTGTCACGTCGAAATGGCTTTACAAGATAAAGCATGGAGCTAATGGAAGTGCTAAAAAGTATAAGGCTTGTTTTTTCGCTCGTGGCTTCTCTTAGAAGGAAGACATAGATGATGATGATGATGAACCACCATTATTGGTTCGAAACATTGATCTCAACAACAAACCTAATGCAATATGAATCTGGAAGATGATTTACACAAATATGAAGATCGCAGAAACTTGAAATCTAAGATACACCATCGTCCGCTTGATCACAGTCCTTTCGAATTCGTAAGGATGGAACCTATATCTAACGGATGTCAAGACTGCATTCATGCATGTTTTTATCAAAGAGGAAGTCTATATGGAAAAACATAAAGGATTTGAGATTCATGATCAGGAATCTCACATGTGCAGGTTGAAGAAAGCCCTTTATGTTCTGAAGCAAGCACCTCGAGCGTGGTATGAGAGGATCGATTGCTAGTTGATGAAGATGGGATTCATCAGGAGTGAAGCTGACCCTAACCTTTACTTTAAGGTTGAAGATGACAAACCTCTCATACTGGTGTTGTACATTAACGACCTCTTTCTGAAAGGTGCAGACCCTCTCATTCACAATTCTAAGAAGGAGTTGGCTTCTGAGTTTGAAATGAAGGACCAGGGATTCATGCACTATTTCCTAGGACTGAAAGTCTGGCAGAAGCTTGGGGATATTTTCCTATCTCAAGGAAAATATGTGGTGAAGATATTGGAGAGATTTGATATGGTTGACTGAAAGCCCATGAATACCATGATGGAGCTTGACTTCAAGAAGTTAAGTGGTAGTGCGGCCAGACCTGTTTTATAAAATGTTACCGAGTATCATCAATTCATCGAAGCATTGATGTTCTTGGTCAACTCTCGTCTGGATATATGTTTTGCAGTCAACACGTTGAGCCAACATATGGTTGAGCCTCACCACACACATTAGATTGGTGCCAAGAATCTATTGAGATACCTTTGTGGCACAATCAGTCATGGGTTGAGATACACTGTCGGAGATGTGAGACTCCTTGGATATACCAATGTTGATTGGGTAGGCAGTGTGGTGGACTGAAAGAACAATTTCGGGTGATGTTTCTCTTTCGGATCTACCTCAATATCCTGGATGAGTAAGGAGAAGAAGTCAGTGGCTTTGAGCACCACTGAGGAAGAGTATATTGTTGCGAGTATGGCCTCATGTGAGGCAGTCTGGTTGTAGACGCTCTTCAATGAGTTGTTTGGATTTATGTTGGATACTACGTGATCCTGTGTGATAGCCAAAGTGGGAACTGTTTATCAGAGAATCTCATATTTCATGATCTCTCTAATCATATTGATATCATGTACAACTATATCCACGATATGGCGCAACAAGGAGCAATAAGGCTCCAACAAATTAGTACAGATGAGTAGGTTGCCGACATCCTGACGAAGCCCCTCAGAAAGGTCAAATTCTTGACTTTCTGAGAAAGACTTGGAGTTATTGAGAGACCCTCTTATGAGGGTCCTGCATGATGTATGCATTGAGCTCTCGGAGCTCTAGGGGTGCGGGGTACTTCTTGGAGCAACATGTGACCACAGGGCAACTCACCCTTCCCTAGTGGTGTGCTATGTACAGGGTGAAAGGTTCAATTTTCCCCTGTGATACCCCATGGCGACTTTGGGATAGGATGATTAGTTCTCCTGTCGAGGCATCCTACCCATGTAGTCTAGGACTCATGGGAAGTACCTCTCATCTAATCATTGAGTAGGGAAATGGGATTAGGGACCATTAATAGTACTGTTGATGGATGCATCGTTGTATCTATTGTACTCCCTATGCCAGGATGACCTCCATTGATCTGGGATCAATGATACTGATCTGGGATCAGTGAGAGTGGTATGACACACTCTCTGAGACTGACTTTGGGTCAGTGGAGGATGCTATGATACATACTCGATCGTTTCTTCTTCTTCATAGTTCAGTAGAGCTGAGAAGAACAAATCCAAGCAGTGCAAGGCAGTGTATTTGATGGCAGAGATAGTACCGACAGTCAGACGGATTAGCATATAGATTTCTCCCTAGTTGAGAGGGAGTGTTAAAATTGGCAACTAGGGCCAAACTCCATGTGGGTCATCTTATTTATGGCAGCTGTTATTTTTCCTTGATTCCTATCATTGAGATGTGTAGGATTGATCTAAAGATCATCCGATTTTGACAAGTATTTATGGAGATATGAATTTATTTCTAGTTACTTGACAAATTGTCAAGGTCGGCTAGCAGCTAAGTGTGTGGCACACATGCCCAGTGTTTCATATAGATATAAGAGAGGATGAGTCATTATATCATTTCATCCCATCTCATCTTCTTCTCTCTCACTCTCCTTACTTGATTGGGTTAACAAAGGAGCAGCTAATGTGGGAGAAGAAGGATGCAGCTAGAAGGAAAGGAGGATGTAGCAAGGAGGAGGATGCAGGTATGTTTTGTGTTGACTTTCATTGACCTAGTATGCAACAAGCAATGGAGGACTACGTTGACCAGTGAAGGAGCCATTTTGACTATGGCCTAGTGTGGGGAGTCTCCCTCAAGCAAGCTGTAATCCCAATTTGTTGTTCGTGGACCATATTTGGCTCACAAAGTGACTAGCGTTGACTGGTTAGGGCTGACCGCATGGCCGCCTAAACGTTGACCAGTTTTGACCATTTATTTTGGGTTGTTTTAGGTTTTCCTTCATTGTTGTTGAAGGCTGAGTTGACTAAGGTTGACTCTAGGCTATTGCTGAATCATTTAATCCACTTTGCAAGTGTTGGTTAGGGCTTCTATTACTACTATCATAAAAATTACAGATTTGTACTATTGTACTATTTCTCTCTCTGCTGAACTATTGAAGATTAAAGAAGAATTGATCAAAGCATTTCCCCACATTGGGGTTTGTTCTTTGCTAGCCACCATATCTAGTGTCTCTTGTGTTGGCTTGTTTTTTGTTGATCTATTAATGTTCTATTTGCACTTTATGTTTATGTGATTGCTAAATAGTGGCTAATAAGAATAATTGAAGTAAGTTGCTCTAAGCATAGAACATACCATAAATTAACAAAGAGAGACCTAGCCACTTGGAGGAGAGGAACCAAAATGGTTGGAATTAGTGTTAGAAGAAATAGGAGAGGATTTATTAATCTTAAAGGAGGTGTAGATTTTGGTTCCTAATGTTTGGATCAGGTGGTTTTTTTCATAGAAAAGGATATGGGGAGTAGATATTTTAAGTTCCTGAGAGATAAGAGTTTTTAAAATAGCAGAATTTTGGGATGGGTGGTGGTGAGAGTGGGTATGAAGATAACATATTTATTCCCCTACCCTTCATCTCATGGAGAAAGGGTTAAATTTTTCCCTAACTCCTTTCTGGATCCCTATAAAATATATTCTTTTCTCTATTGAGTTAGTTTCCCAAAACCTTCCCTCTCACATTCTTGACTAAATTCAACAAGATTGTAGCATATTTCTCAATCGTTTTAAGCCCCCAAGGAAAATATATCTAAAGTGCAAGCCTAATCCATCAGACATCTTAATGACAACCCCCAATTTCTTATCCTTAAGGCAGATAAAGGTAACACGAATATTATGAGCACTAAGTACAATGAATCCAAGTTACTAGCTCTTCTATCCTCTTCTTCCTTTAAAATTCTTCCCAAGAACCACATAGATTCCATTACACAACTTCTCACTAAGACTATAAAAATATTCTTTATTGACACCTCCATTCAACAACTACTTATTCCTCATGCCCCCATAACCCCTAATATTTATGGTCAACTTAAAAAACATAAACTTGGTGCCCCTCTTAGACCTATTGTTAGTGCTATCAGGTCCCAACATATGCCCTTGGGTGGTACTTAGCCAAAAAGATTCAAAATTTTGTGGGATCCACCCCCTCTTTTATTAAATATTCCATTGATTTCATTCTTGAAACAAATAACATCCATGTTGATGAAAGTGACCCTATGGTTAGTTTTGATATGGTCTCCAAGTTTATCAAAATCCCTATTCCCAACGCCTAAAATCTGATCCTTAAGTTGGTGGACTAAAACCCTCAACACAATTTAATTTTTCCTCCCGCCCACTTTGTTTTTTTCAAAGGTACCATATATGAAAAAAATAAAGGTAAAACTATGGGTTCTCCCGTACCTCTAGTTACAGCAAAAATTTTCATGGAACAGTTTGAAACCAAAGTCCTTAACTCATGGCATGACAAGGCAAAGTCTTGGTTCCAATTTGTAGGTGATACTTTTGTCATTTGGAAACAAGGTCTGTGTGTTCTCAATTCCTTTATTTCCCATTTTAATATCATCTCTCCCCATATTTAATTCCTTATGGAAACTAAATGTGAATAACCCCTTCCCTTCTTAGATGTTCGTATCACCCTCCTTCAAATGACTCTCTTACTCATCAGGTTTATACAGAAAAGACCCACACAGATTGTTATCTTCACACCCACTCTCACCAAAGCTCATCTCAAAATTCTTTGTACTTATAAAAATATTATCTATTGCGCACCTAAAATCTTTTCTCCCTAGTTCATTTCCTTTGAAAAATCACACTTGTTCCAAGAATTCAAAGCGAATGGCTAAACCTTGTATTATATTACTAAAGCCTTCCATGTCACTTCTAACCCTAATTCCAACCATTATAGTTCCTATCCTCCCTATGGTCAGGCCCCTCTCCCATACATGAAAGGAACCACATAACTTATTATGAAGATTTTGGCCAAAAGGAACATAAAAATATTTTTGAAACCCCATTGAACTCTCAAAAAAAAATTCCGATCAACCAAAGGTAGGTATGATCCCATGCTAGGATTAGGATTTTACCATATTCCTTGTTCCTATAGATATTTTTACATTTATAGACAAACCAACCCTAATAGCTCACCTTAAAGAGAATATAGAAGATATGAACCATCGTCGAATGTCAAGTTCTGCCATCATCGAGCACACTTTCAACTTCAAGCACCTTACTTTCTTTGACCAATCTAAAATCATCGCATTTACTCTTTTTTATAATTCCCAAATCATGAAGACTAACCCCAAGATTGAGAAGCACCAAAATAATTTTAATAGGGAAGGTGGATATTGTTGGGTTGTGTTATATTCTTTCTACAACTAGCCCACGTAGTTAACTGGGGGCTTAGGAGGGGGGCAGAGTCCCCCCCTTCATTTCTGCAATTGCATAGCGGGGGGAGTCACAAGGGGTTTGAGGGGTGTAGGTAACCCCACTCTATGGTGTCTGGGGCAACGCCCTGGAAAATTTTGGTTTTGGAGCCTATGTTAGGTTGGGTAGACCTACCTATGGTTTTGTGCATGAATTTTGCACACGGTTTTGGATGTGATGGTTTTCGGTCCATGGTATTGGATGCTTCGGCATGTATAAATATGTATTGTAACATTTAAAGGAACATAATGAAAAATCAAGCTAGTAGTCCCAATTTTGAGATCCAGGGGAAAATCTCTGTGTATATGTGTTTTATGTGTTATGCTCTCACATTGTTTATTTTATATGTTTTAGAATTTGTATGCAGGTAACTTCTGTACAAAGTTAAAACCTACATTTGGTATTAGAGCTATTTTGGCTTCAAGGGGATGCTTTTATTGCTGAGGGGTTTCACTCGGGCTTGTGATAGACCCCGTTCAGTGGGAGATCTGCAGGATCAATTCTGGTGCTGAAAGAAGATGGAGAGCAGTGGAAAGATAGAGATCAAGAAATTTAATGGTCAGAGTTTTGAGTTGTAGAAACTCAAGATGGAGGATCTGTTGGTGGATAAAGATCAGTGGATCACAGTAGATCCAGGTACTAAACCAATGGGAGTGTCTGATGAAGAATCGAATAACTTGGATTAGAAGGAAAAAAGCACAATACAATTATGTGTCTCAGATTTAGTATTGTTGAATGTATTAGGGGAAGCTACGACAAAGGCTTTCTGGGACAACTTAGGGAATTTGTACCAATCTAAGTCTCTGGTGAATAAACTGTTCCTACAGAAAAAGTTGTATAACCCAAGGATGAAAGATGGAGATTCGGTGATAGAGCATCTGAATGCGTTTAATACTGTGGTAAGTCAGTTATCATCTGTTGATATCAAAATTTCAAATGAAGATTAGTGCACTAATTTGTTGTGTTCTCTACTAGATTCGTGGGATAGTATGGTTATTGCAATAGGTAGCAATGCAATTGCCTTGCATTTTGATTGAATAGTCTCATCCCTGCTTACGGAGGAGATGAGATGGAAAAATATGGAGAGCCAAAATGGTGATGCCTTGTCTGTATGAGGATGATCCCAGAACAGAAACAAAAATAAGTCATCGAGTGGGAGATCTAAATCTCCAGGAAAACATGTAAAGGTGGTGCACTAGAAATTCACAAAGGAAGGGCACTACAAAAGGGACTGTAAATGTAAAGCTCCTGATAAAGGAAAGGGATCTGATGATGCTCCTTCTGTATAGGCAAAAACCACCTCAGATGAAGGTGGGGAGCTGTACTTGGATTCTTCAAGTAAACATGTAGATCATGAGACATGGTTGATTGACTCAGGTACATCCTTTCACTTCACTCCCCATAGAGAGTGGTTCTGCGAGTATGAGAAATATGATGGTGGTGATGTTTTCTTGGAGGATGATAGGAAGGCTAGAATCATTTGGTGCAGAAAAGTAAAGTTGAAGTTGGAAGGTGAAAGGGTTAGAACACTTTCGGGTGTTCTGCATATTCCTACATTGGCCAGAAATCTAATTTCTATAAGAAAGTTGGATGATGCAAGTGTAAAAATAGTGTTTGAGAAGGATACTTGCAAGATGGTTCGAGGGGCACTGGTATTGATGCAGGGAGTTTGAATTGGAACTATGTACAAGCTACAATGTAGCACTGTTGTTGATGGGTGCAATAGTTCTGTGGTTCTTGAAAGTGGAGCATAAAATCTAGTGGTCTCTCGAGAGAAGACCATGTTGTGGCGTCAAAGGCTTGGACATATTGGAGAGAAGGGCCTTCAAATACTTCATGGTAAAGTTATGGTAGAAGGTATGAGTAATAGCCCTCTTGATTTTGATTTCTATGAAAATTGTGTATATGTGAAGTAGAATCAGGTGAGTTTCCTCTCTGGTGGTAAGAGGGTGAAACAGATATTAGAGCTTGTGCACAGTGATGTGTTTGGACATGTGAAGGTTCCATCACTGGGTAAGTCTATGTACTATGTATCATTTATAGATGACTTCTCAAGGAATACATGGATATATTTCCTGAAGAAGAAATCTGAAGTCTTTGACATGTTTAAAGAATTTAAGGCTCTGGTGCAAAACCAGACAAAGAAGAAGATAAAGGTGTTTAGGACAGATAATGGTGGAGAGTTTTGCAGTAAGGAATTTGAAGAATTCTATAAGAAGTGTGGCATAGCATGGCAGAAGACTACTCCATATACACCTCCACAAACTGGAGTTGGAGAAAGAATGAGCAAGACGTTGATGGAAAGGGCAAGAAGCATGTTCAGTGGTGCCAGGTTAGGATAGGAATTCTGGGCAGAGGTAGTGGAGACAACATGTTACCTGGTCAACAGATCACCTTCATCATCGTTGGAGGATAAGACTCCACAAGAGGTGTGGACTGGTAAGAAACCCTCTCTTTCACATTTGAGGGTATTTGGATGTGACACATATGTACATGTTCCAAAGGAGAAACGAACCAAGTTAGATAGTAAATCTGAAAATTGGATCTTTATTATGTATAAGGATGGTTTAAAGGGTTATAAGATTTGGAACCCAATAACAAGGAAGGTTGTGTATAGTCGAGATGTGGTGTTCAGAGAGGTAAGAGATGTTATTAAACATGAAGTCCAACCAAAGGAACCTGAGAAGATAAAGTTTGAGCTTAAGGAGGAAGAATCAGACTCTACAACAGAGGAGGAATCAGAAGATGAAGAGCCACAAACTTTGGGTGTGAGAAGATCAGTTCGAGAAGGAAGGTAGCCAGAAAGGTATAGTCCATCTACTTTCTGTTCAAATTTTGCTTCATCTATTACTAAAAATGATCCCAGAACTATGAAGGAAGCAGTAGATTCAGAGGATGGAAAACTCTTGAAAGAGGCCATGGTTGATGAAATGCTATCTTTACATAAAAATGAGGCTTGGGATCTGGCGGAGTTGTTGACTGGAAGGAAACCCATTGGTAGAAAATAGGTGTTCAAGAAGAAGAAAAATGCAGAAGGAAAGGTTGAGAAATACAAAGCTCGGTTGGTAGCAAAAGGTTATTCCTAGGTGCTAGGAATTGATTTTGGTAATATTTTTTCTCCTGTTGCCAAGGTAACTTCTACTACATTACTTTTATCTATTGTTGTTGCTTTTGATTTTGAGGTAGAACAGATGGATGTGAAGACAACATTTCTTCACAGGGATTTGGAAGAGGAAATCTACATGAAGCAACCTGAAGGCTTTGCGGTGAAGGGTAAGAAAGAACTGGTATGCAGGTTAAAGAAGTCTTTGTATGGGTTAAAACAGTCACCAAGGATGTGGTATCAGAAATTTGATCCATTTATACGAGGACTTGGCTTCAGCAGAAGCAAAGAAGATCACTGTGTGTATTTTAAATTAATTGGTGACCATGTTATTTATTTGGTCTTATATGTGGATGACATGTTGCTAGTTGGAAATGACAAAGAAATTATCTAGGATTTGAAGACCCAATTGTCCTCCAAATTCAACATGAAAGATCTTGGTGCTGTAAACTATATTTTTGGCATGGAAATTAAAAGAAATCAAGCAAAGAGGAAGCTCTAGTTAAACCAGAGGAAGTATGTCGGGACAATATTGCAAAGGTTTAATATGAAGGATAGTAAACCGGTGAAGGTTCCTATTCTTGTAGGTGTAAATTTATTTGTTGAACAGTGTCCCTAAACACAAGAAGAGGAAGAGGATATGTCCCGTGTTCCATATACAAGTGTAGTCAGTAGCCTGATGTATGCGATGGTTTGTATTAAACCAGACATTGCACATGCAGTTGGAGTATTGAGCAGGTTTATGTCAAAACCAGGGAAGGAGCATTGGACAACAATGAAGCGGGTTTTCAAGTATTTGTGTGGCACTAGTGATTATGGTTTGTGCTACCAAGGAAGACCATGATTGGATATAGTTTTGGATATTCGTGGATTTATTGATGCAGACTTAGCTGGAGATCTAGATCAAAGAAGATATACAAGTGGGTATGTGTTTAACCTATTTGGAGGTACAGTCAGCTGGATGAGTAAAAAACAATCTGTAGTGGCACTATCAACTACAGAGGCAAATACATGGCAACCACTCATACAAGAAAGGAAGTAGTTTGGTTGCAGAGATTGTGTTCTACAGAGGCAAAATACATGGAAACCACTCATGCAAGCAAGGAAGCGGTTTGGTTGTCAAGATTGTGTTCAAGTATGGGGTTAGTAAATTGAGTTATAAGGATAGACTGTGACAGCTAGAGTGTAATTTTCTTGGCAAAGAACCTTGCTTACCATTCAAAGACAAAGCACATTGATGTTCAGTATCACTTTGTGAGGGATATGATAGAAAACAAAAAGGTGTTGCTGGTAAACGTGGACACTTTGAAGAATATTGCAGATGCATTGACAAAATCTATGAGCTCTAAGAAGTTCTCTTGGTGTAGAGAAACAATGGGCATTACAGGGCTGGATAAATGACTAAGCTCTCTTGTGGCCCCTGTGGAAAGAAACAACAAATGTGAGAATGTTGGGTTGTGTTATATTCTTTCTGCGACAGCCCACGTAGTTAACCAGGCGGTAGGAGGGGGGCGGAGCCCCCCCCCCCCCTTTGTTGCACCGATTGCGTAGCAGGGGGAGCCACAGGGGGTTTGAAGGGTGCAGGTAACCCCACTCTATGGGGTCCAGGGCAGCGCCCTCGGAAAATTTTGATTTTGGACCCTATGTTAGGTTGGGCGGACCTACCTATGGTTTTGTGCATGATTTTTGCACATGGTTTTGGATGCGATGGTTTTCGGTCCATGTTATTGGATACTTTGGCATGTATAAATATGTATTTTAACATTGAGAGGAACATAATGAAAAATTAAGTTGGTAGTCCCGGTTTTGGGATCCAAGGGAAGATCTCTGTGTATATGTGTTTTATGTGTTATGCTCTCGCATTGTTTATTTTATGTGTTTTAGAATTCGTATGCAGGTAATTTTTGGACAGGGTTAGAACCTACAGATATAGGCTAATTCAATCTTGAAAGCCTATAATCCATCAACTCATTCATTAATTTATTTATCCCCCCATAGTTATGCACTTTTCCTTTGATTATGTTGATCTAATTCTTGTTCGCTTTCTTCTTCACCTCCCACTAAGGTATTGTATTGAGTAACTGAATGAAACTAGGAAATTTTTCACTCGCTATCTTTCATTTCTGTATAAGGATCATAGATGTTCTAACAAATGAAGGACATTTCTAGATCAACTAAGAAAAGGTTAAGATCCAACCCAAAGTGAGTGGACCAACCTAAATTTTTCCAAATGTCGAAAGTGTTCTAGCCTAATATGGTCTCTCCTGAATGCCCAAAAGCATCCAATGAGAGAAAATCCCAACGGGGAAGAATATTTCTTAATGGAGCTTATGCTCTTTCTCCATCTATCATCATTTATTATGGAAAAATAACATGAGGATGATGCACCTCGGTCAATATTTTAAGGGCTAGTTTATTGGAGGGCATGGAAATACCCTACAATTCAAGGACAAAAAAATCCTTTGCGAAACAATATGGGGGTCTAATCAAATTTTAGAATTTTCCTATCACTAAACTAAAGAGGGGTAAGATTTTATTCCCCTTATTAACATATATAGATCCCATAGCTCCAAATATCCAAGTGCAGAATTTGAATTCAGAAGGAAACCCTAGACTTTGATACCCAATGATGGTTGGTATCTTCTATATGCTCTTTAAGCCAGACTATGAGGGGTTGATGTGTTAAGGTAATGTAAGAATTTCCTCACGAATAAGGAATTTGGTAAACTCCAAATCCTAGCATGGGGTGAGACCTATCTTTGGTTGATCAAACTACTTGTTTGAGGGTTTTATGGGGTTTAAATATGGTTTTTATCTACCTTTTGGAAAAAATCTTAGAAATAAGATCGATGGTTCCTTTTATATATTGGAGAGAGACCTAGCCATAGGGAGTAGAGGAAACCAAATGGTTGGACTTAGTGTTAGAAGAAACAATTAAGGCTTTATTAATCTTAGAGGAGGTGTAGATTTTGGTTCTGAATGCTTGGATCAAGTGGGATTTTTGATAGAAAATGAAATGGGGAGTAGATATTTAAAGGGCCCGAGAGATAGGAGTTTTTAAAATAGCATGCTTTTGGGATGGGTGGTGGTGAGAGTGGGTATGAATATAGTATCTTTATTCCCCTACCCTTCTTCTCTTGGAGAAAGGGTTAATTTTTTTTCTAACCCCTCTCTAGATCCCTACAAAAGATATTCTTTTCTCTATTGAGTTAGTTTCCCAAAACCTTCCCTATCACATGAATTAGGTATACATGAGATCATATGAGTTACTTCTACCATACCATGAGATTATTCCACCTGTTTCTCATCCATAGTTTATGCGCGAGGGCATCTCTTCGTATGGGGAAGATATATGTGATAAGGGAAGTAATGCTATAGGTTATTGGTGCAACAGTGCAATTAGTGATGTGTTTTCAAACCACCAATATCCATCCTCCACTCTCAAATAATAAAATAAGATTTTTTTTATCACTAATTATATTATTTTAATAGTTAAATTATTACATATACGTGTGTTAATAATATAAGAATTCATGAATAATAACATCTCGTATTCTTGTATAAAATTGGTACGTATAATAAGAAAATGGTTAGGTTCAACCTATGACAAATCCTTACACGTAATGAGGTATTATAGTTACAAGTGAAACTTGAAATACATAATTTACATGTAAAATTTTGTTGCGTCCACCACTAAAAATTCACTATGATCTTATGCAAACATAAAGATACATATTTTTTAAATAGTCCATGTGACATTTTTTTCCCATAACTCAAAAATAATAGCAAGTGTTATTATGTCCATATATATAAAAAACACATATGGTTATTCCATGCTATATGTAGATAATTATTATATCAATCTATAATGTACCCATGAAGAATAATATTGGGTACTTAGGGAGGTACCCAATGGGATAACGAATGTAATGTGGCCATAAGAATCCAATAGACCCTAAATGTATTCAAAAGGAAGTAATATAATAATAAGGGGTATTTGATATAAACCTAATGAATTTTCATGGCAAAGTATGAATACACATGAGTATCATTGTATTGGAAGTGTTTCAGCTTATATTCTTTTGCACCAGACATGGATTGTAATTTGATTCCTTTCATAGGGAGTGTTTGATGGTTTTATCCTACTTTAAGTTTCTTCTATTTTATATTCGTATGTTGTTTAAATGGTAAATTTCTTATATATAATTTTTGTTTAAGAGTTAATATTGGAATTTTTATGGTGGACCTTCTCTTATATCTTCCAATTTTTACTATAAATGGTATCCAAACCCTCCCCTAGGGATAAAGTGGGAGAGTTTTTTTTTCTTTTCATCAATTTAGAGGAAAAAAAGAGGATGATGAAATTCAAGTCAACTTCTGAAACTTTTCATTTAGAATTTGGATAATCTATTCCAAGAAATTCATTTCCCTCAAAAAAATAACTAATTTGAAAACAAAAATCCAAAGCAAAGTTTCGGAAATAGAGTTATTGACAATATAGCATAAACAATTTTTTTGGGTTTCTTCTAGTGACAACTTCTTGTAGTGGCTACAACCACCCTCGAAATGTTTCCTTAGCCCATTTTGGAGCCTCCCTACCAGCCTTTCACAACACCTTGTCTTGCTTCATCAAGTACACAAGCTTTAGTATTTTTCATGCACAAAGACAGCCTGCCGATCACAACTTGATGCATTACCCACACAAGTTGTTCACCCGGACTTGGTCCAGTTGCAGGTTGAGCAGCTTCCCCAAGAAAATTGCATATTTCTGGAGGGCAACCATCCTTCCCTCCAGAAATTGTGCAATTTTGTCTGGCAGCCTGCTGAGCCCCAAAATTGCAGAATTCTTCCAGCCAACACTCCCAGTAGAAATTATACGAATTGCCCCAGCAGGACTGCTTAGCCCAAAATTTTGCACAAATCTGGGCACTAGTCAACTGCTTTACGCAGAAATTGTGTAAATCTCCTGGGCAGCTAGCATAGCTCCCAGCCAGAAATGTGCATTTCCTTTAAGCATTCAAACAACCTCTTGCATGTGCAACTGAGTTGACCAATTCCCTTTGGGACTGAGCAAAATAGACTTGCATGCATGGGTTGCTTCTCCCAAGGTAGCATGCAAAGGCATCCCTTGTTTCAGGGATCTATGTTTAGCAAGTGGAGGTTACATGCAAGGATCATTTCAGAAACCTCCCACCAAGTGTCACTTTCCATAGATTTGTGGCATGCACATCACAACCTCGATGTTATCGAAACTCATCAATAGGACGTTGTAGAGCTCATTCCTCACATCAACCTTGCAGCTCTGACATCCCACTTAAAATCTAGGAGAAATCCGCACATTTAGCTCAGTGTTTTGGGGTAAGCCTACTTCCCATTCCTGGTGTAGCATTTCTATTGCTTTTTTGTGTTTTCACTTGTATGAGTGTTGTTTACTTGATTTCTTTGAACACTTGCTGTCATTTACATGTATATTAGCTTGTCATAGAACTGTTTCAGTTTTCATCAACATTTCACTATTGTTGCATTCATGAAACTATTTTTTGTGAATGGTCACCGATTCAGCGACTCGCCCCTCCCACATGCATGTTGTTCCATTTTCTGAATCTGTCATTCACCATTTGCATGCATGATCAGTCACTTATGATTACACTTAGTATCAGCATGCATTCGCATTCACATTCGTGTTCAGTTGCCCATCGGTGATGCAGGTGGATGTTGGTGGCCACCCATCTCTCCCACTTGGACCTCCACAACTATCTCTTTTAGCCTTTTTAGTTTCCTTAATTGTAGCACAATGTACTATTTTTAGCAGTTTTTCGGGTCCTGAACTTCCAGAGCCGTTTTGAGGCCCTAAACGACGTTTTGTTTTTTGAAAACTGGGAGCCACATGGGGTGATGGGCCAATGTTTCTCATCCAAAGTTGTAGTCCTCAGATAGATCTCTCTAACGAGGTATTGTATGCATCAATTGAAGATTGTATACCAAAGTTACGACCCCAGGAAGTTGATGTACCAATTTACCCAAAATGGGGCCCATAGTTTGGCACTTCATCTACTAGGGTTAGGTTTTTCGATGTTTAGGGTTTTCCATTATTACTCAACAATAAATAATCCTTCGAGCCTCATTGTAAGAAGGTTCAGAGGCATGTAACTGCCACATCTCTTCTCAGAGATAAGCTACCATTGCCTTAGCTAGTTTATTTCCATTTCTGTTTGTAAGTGTATTTCAGTATTTTACATTAATGTAATGAAGTATTATTTCCATTGCATCTCTATATTTATGGTTATTTTAGTACTTTATTATGTTCTTGTTTAAATCTGGATCAGTGGTATGAGAGCGATCTGCTCTTTCTCTGTTTTTCATTGCATGTCCCTAACAAGGTTGGGATATAAGGAGTTAGGGCTTGAAATGGTCGAACCATTGCAAGACCAGCCTTACAAATCCCGACAGCCTCCCATGGCAGATGAAAAGAAAGATGAGGGGGTAGGAGATCCTATCAAAATCTTGCTCGAAGAATCCCTCTAGCGACAAAGGAACACGATGATGGAAAACATTTTCTAGATCCTTCAGCGACTACCCGGGGGCGACACATCTAATTCCAACAGCTACACTTGAAATGCCACACTCTTTAAGGTACAAGTTAACTTTGAAATCTCCATATTCAAGGGTCATATAGATGCAGATGTTGTAGATAAATGGTTAAATCTGCTAGATGGTTATTTTTCTATTCATGATTTTTCCAGCCAGGAAAATACCACTTTTGCACTTCTTAAAGCAGACCCCCATGCCAAAGACTAGTGGGAAACCTACACTGAGCAGAAGGATGAAAGTATGTGTTCACTATTTTCAGCCACATGCACTTGGAATTCATTTCGGGATGCCATCAGGGAGAAGTACTACCCTGTCAAGGGCTATGAAGGAAATACATAAAGTGGATCACGCTGCAGTAGGGAAGGGACCAAGATGTGCCAGAGTTCACAAATAGTTTTCATACCCTTCATACAAAGTTGGGTGTCAAGGATTCTGAGCTGAATTTGGTACTCAAATACAATGGCTACCTACAAAGTTACACCTAGGACGAGATGGAGTTCTTGAACATATCCTTACTTGGCATGACATATCGATACACTGTCAAGATCGAGCAGAAGTTTAAACAAAAGAAGCGATACTTTGGATCTGAGAATCAGAAGATCAAAGGACAAAGCCAAGGCGGGGTGACCCAAGACAACCCTTCAAATCTGCAAGAAAATAACAACACCAAGAAGTCAGAGAAGGACATAGGAAAGTTTGTGAGTTCTATAAGAGCTCGACTCATAACAGAAGTGAGTGGAGGACCAAGTAGTCGGTGGTGGCTGAGTTGAAGGCTTCACAATTAGATGCATGTTCTGACCCTGAGTGAGAACCCGACAAAGGGAATGACAAAGGGAATCAAATCATTGATGCCGAGACTGGCGCTTCTGTTGCCACCACCAAGGTCCAAAAGAATGAGCCCGAAGATCCAAAGGAGGGGGGGAGTCTTTTCCACTCGCAGATGTGGGTGAAGGGTTTGCCACTGCAATTCATTGTTGACGGTGGGAGCCAAAAAAACACCATTTCAATTGAGGTCGTGAAGTGGTTGGGACTACCAACGATACCACACCCGCAACCATACAACATCAGGTGGCTTCACCAAGGATGAGATCTCCAAGTCTACCAACAGTGTTGCCTTCCTTACAGCATCAAGCCCTTCACAGATGAGGTATTGTGTGATGTTGCAACGCTTGATGTTTGAGATGTATTATTAGGCCAACCATACTTGTGGAAGCAACATGTTGTGTATGATTCAAGGCCTCGCGCTGTTATTATTTCTTTGTGTAATACATTATACAGGATACCAGAGGTAGCTCCACCTACTACCACTTCTTTGATCTTTGCTAAGAAAGGCAGTAAGATCATCTCCTAGACTAGGAAATTTATTTCATGTCTAGTTCACTCTCAAAGCAAGGGGAAGATTGTAGCCACATTCATGGCCCCCAAGAAGGGTTCCTCCATGTAGCAAAACCAGGTGGATACGGTCATGAATGAATACAGGAACATCTTCTCCTCACCCACACGGCTACCATTGTAGCCTCAAGTCAAGCATTCATCCAATCTGACTTCTAGAACACCTCTACCCAATGGGCCGATCTATCGCCACTCCATTCTGGAAAATGCCAAGTACAAGCAGCGACATGATCAACATCAAGTACCACACAATTTTCAAGTGGGTGACAAAGTATAGTTGCATCTACAGAAAGAACGCCTTACAAGAGCCCATCATAAGCTTAGACCACTCTGATATGGTCCTTACACTAGTACCAAGGCTATGGGAAACAATGATTTGGAGCACAAGATTCCCCCATTCCTTTTCTTACACTGAGTATTCAATGTGGACCGCCCTTGTCCAAGCTTCCCACCATTACTGGACACATCAGAGGTTGCAGAACAGCTAATCAGGGACCAAGTTCAGCAAAAGTTTCCTCATCTCATGGAGGAACTCAACGCAATGGGGACCATTGATTCCTAAAAGCGAGGTATGATCTAGGTGGGTGTTAGTGTCCACCCACCTATCCCACTTGGAACCCCATAACTATCTCTTTCAGTTTTTTAAGTTTCCTTAATTGTAGCAAAATTTACTATTTTTAGTAGTTTTCTGGGTCCTAAACTTTCAGAGCCATTTTGAGGCCCTAAATGATGTATTTTGGGAAACATGGGAGCAACATGGGTCCATGTAATTGATGTTCCTCATCTCAAAGTTGTATTCCTCGGATAGATCTTTCTAACGAGGTATTGTGCACGTCGAACAATGATCGTATGCCAAAGTTACGACCTCGAGAAGTTGATGTACCAATTTACCCAAAATGGGGCCCATAGTTTGGCACTTCATCTCCTAGGGTTAGTTTCTTGGATGTTTAGGGTCTTCCATTATTTCTCAATAATAAATAGGCCTTCGAGCCTCATTGTAAGACATTTCAGAGGCAAGTAGCCACCACATCTCTTCTCAGAGATAAGCTACCATCACTCTAGCTAGTTTATTTCCATTTTTGTTTGTAAGAATATTTTAGTATTTTACATTAATGAAATGAAGTATTATTTCCGCTACATCTCTATATTTATGGTTATTTCTGTACTTTATTGTGTTCCTATTTAAATTTGTATCGGTCAGCGAGTCTGGCCAACCATAGCCTAGACTCTGCCTCACTAGACAACATTCCACAATCCTGAGAGGGAAGGCTATACCTTCCTCTCCAGAAATGTGCATTTTTTCCCAACAACTGTTCCCCAGGCCTCCTTTGCACAATCTTGAGGGACAGTGACTGCTGGCCAAGAAAATTGTGTAATGCAATCACTGAGCCTGCAGCCATTGCCAGCTGAGATTGTGCATTGTGCAATTCCCGCAGTCAACAACCAGACTGGACTGTGCATTGGGTAGTTCCAATAGTCAGTCAATCTCCCAGCAGCCTGGACTGTGCCTCATGAAATCTTGGCAGTCAGTCTCCTGACCTCCCTGTTGAGATTGCGCAACCTTCATGATCAGTCACACAAGTATGTTGCAAGTTAGTTCACAAGTCCAGTTTGGTTTTTGACTGACATATTGCTTGCTATGAGTGTTGCCATGTCTCCAGGTATTACAGGTGTTCATCCACCTCTTAGCAGTGCAAGCACAATGGTTTCAAAGTGGGTAGAGTCAATGATACCGTTCAGAGCACGCCTAGAGATGCAGTCAATCAAATGTCTATGAGCTTGCCTACTCATGAAGATATCAAGTTGTTTGTAGACAAGAACATCAAGATATCACAATGAGCAACATCATGAACAATAGTTGAAGGCAACATACTGAATGCAATGAATATAGAAAATGCAGTGAACACAGCAAATGCAACAAGCGCAACGAATGCAATGAATGCAAGAAGAAGGTTGTTGACAACACAGAGGCAGAACAAAGTTGCAAGACCAAGTAGATCCACTGGTAATGAAAGAAAATTTGGAGAATCGGGCTATGAGGTGATGGCATGACATGAATATCGCGCGAAGAGAGAGAATGGAACAAAGAAGGAGTTGCATGTGCTGAAGCATCAACTCGGGAAGAACATGAAGTTGCACAGACAAACGAATGAGTTGTAGTAGGAACAAGAACAATAGTGGGCGCAACATGCACTCACGGATCAAACTGTACCTGTACAAGTTAAAAATCCATCCCAGCAAATGGCATGGAGCAGACATGGTGAGAATGTTTATTAATCATGTGCAAGGGATTTAGCAACATGCATGTCATTGAGCACACACATGGAATCCAACCCATTCAGCACACTCACCAAGGCAAAGACAAGAAGCAAGTCCAACTAGAACTGAACATGTACTTTTGCAAGTTGATGTGCATGACCACCAACACACACTTGAAGATCAACACAGACACTATGCATCAGTGTGTTGCCAATTCAACCGCATCCAAGAAGACCATGAGCATGTTAGCAAATGAGTTGGATGAAGGAGCTAGACCAATGCACCGATTGTAACGGAGGCAAGAGTTTGCTTCAGCAAGATGTCACCATCAGGTGCATGCACACCATCATGGCTGACCAAGCATGGAATTATCTCACCAGCTTCGCCATCACAAGCATGTCAAAGAGTTGGTCCCATCACAATGGACCAAGTGTTAGTGATGTCTTACATGGCTTACTGAATCCATGTTGTCTCACATGAGTACATGTGCATTGTAATGTTGAGTCATGTCAAGTGCGAGTCAAGTGTCAATAGTTGGATGTAACAGTCATAGAGTAGGTGAAGAGTCATGAGGGTAGTTGAACTGTCACAAAGGGGAATTTCAAGGATCACCCCACCCTTTGCTATAAATAGTTCCTCATAACTCATTGTATATTCTTTTGGTCAGCCAAGCTTCTGATAAGACTATCTTGGAGAAAGCTTGGACAGTATTGTAACACGCCTTGGCTTATCCACTGCACAAAGCTAGTTCATCTCTTTGGAGGAGTAGGCGGATGTGGCTGTAACGTTTCACTATTGGGGCTAGCAGGTTTACATGGATGTATTATATGACTGGGACTTACACTTCTTTATATAATAAGAGACATCACATTTTCAAGCATATGTTGTTATTGTAATTTGACTGTTCCAGTTGATTAGCAATGTATGTTGTTTAACTTCTATAGTTGTGTATGAACTGCTTCGTATGTGATTATATGAATCTTGTTGCAGATGTGTTATTGGTTTAACCATCACTTTGGATTGTCGACTAATATTCTTTCTAGCTTGTGATGCATCTTCGCTCGTGTGTTCCCTTCTTAGCTGAGTACTTCTACAGGTTTCCAAGGGGTGCACTCATCTCACCCCCCATGTGTTAGAACCTCTCATTCACCTTCCTTGACTCACTGCACTGGTCACACCCTTGCTACTGACAGAGTTATCTTACATGCCTTTGTGTGACATCGTGGTCAAGGCACTACCTTATGACCCATTGCTGGGACTCCTACAACTAATAGTCTGAGGTCTAATTGCAACTTCTTACTAGGGAGATCCCCTTGACATGTTGGTGGGTCCAACACCATGAAGACAACTATAAATATCATAGAATGGATATATTTACATACATAGTATAGATTTCATCCAAATCAACGATAGAAGATCCAAAAAAATGGCATTTAAAATTTGGGTCATAATAGAAAATACAATAAGTAAAGCACAAGTTATAATCATTTTACATCTTTGGCTTCAAACTCTAACTACATAAAGCAACTAAATTTAAAACTAAGTGTTTTTCTTTGAAACCCTAGTTATATTTTTGGGGTTCTCAAGCATGCATTATTTCACAAGAAAAGATGATAGTCCTAGTATTGAATAATACATAAACAAATTGATTTCCAAATGGACAAAGAACTAGAAAGTGAGGGTAATGTATGAATTTAAAATTCAATAAGGTTTTATAGTGGATATTTCTTGAGCATAACAATTTATGGAAAATTCGAAATGAAGAATATGAAAAAGTATTTTTAGATAGATGGTCTCATTTTGCGACTTGGGATAAAAATAATACAAGGGATTTATCTTCACATGACAACTTCATATTAGAACACATGGACATATTCAACAGGGGAATGTCATTGTTTCTATTAACCCTAGAAGGAAACATAATTTCACCAATGTTAACTTGGCTAAAATATTACAAGCACATGCAAAAAATATATATTCAGGATGGAAGTTTTCAAATTTTGAAAGAACTGAAGATTACCATTGAAAAACATGTGTTGCACTTAGATTTTTATGCTATAGATATGGATAATATAGATATTTTTTTAGGTTATACTAAGATAATCTCAATTAATACAACTATTATTAATGTGCAAAATAATATTTTGAACATTTGGTACAAGAAACAATAGATTGTATTGTAGGGTGTGTCACTTAGTAATAAAGAAGGGCCCCATGGGCCACATGAAGAAATCACTACATAGAAAATAATTGCAATACCTAATGACACATGAGATGAAGAGTTTGAGGTTAGTCAAAAGAAAATATTCCATAAGTGGTCGAAGAAAAGATAATGAAAGATCATAAAAAGGAAGTTTAAGCTAATCAAATCTATCTTGAAGAGTTAAAAGGAAAAATAATCGATAGATAATATTGTTGTATATAACTATCCACACCACTCAAAGAAAATTCAAAGATAAAGGTAAGGGCATCAGTGTTTGTGATTCATTGTATGTATGTATGAATTTCATCAAATAATAAAAAAAAATTTATGTATGTACGACTTTCAATCAACATTTTTCTACTTGCAAATTTCAATTCTATTTTGAGCAAGGCTAGTTTTTGGGATCAAAAATAAAATAATTGTGGGGATTTGGCATATAGGTGAATGACTCATTTTTGTATGAATTTTATGATGCTTATATAGAATATTTTTACGTGAAAATTACATCGTAATTCATTTGTCGACGCATTTTGAACCAAAAAGTGTGGTTCATAGTCAGGACAAGTTGAAGAACCGGATCATGGCTACATGTTAGATAGAGAGAGAAGATCATTCAATGGTGATATTTGACCAGGAAACGACTATATTGGATTAGGTAAATGGACTGGAGCAAGAGATAGGGACAGGGAAAAATAATTAATTAATTAATAAGTTATTTTTGTTATATTTATTTCCATTTATGATTAAATGTAACCATTTTTATTTAAATAAATTGAGTATAAATCAATAACTAATAAATATACCTTTATTATTATTTAAAACTATATAAACTATATAAAAAAATTATATTATTATTATTATATGAAAAATAATAAAAAATAATAAATGTTTATTAAATGGATAACCTAATTAGTTAGACAAATATTTGACTTAATACTAAATTTAAGGAATCTAATTATATTGAATATGTAGCGAAAACCATTTGGAAAATAAATTAAACTTATTGAAAATATAGTTGTTTCCAATTAGTTTGTTAAATCCCTTATCAATTTAATTTATTTATATTTTTAAAGGTATAATGGGATAATTTGTTTCTATAAAATTAATTCCATTCAATGTAATAAAAAACCTATATTATTATTATTATATGAAATAGTAAGAAAAATAATAAAAGTTTATTAAATGAATAACCTAATTAGTTAGATAAATATTTGAATAAAACCATTTAAATGTGAATTATACAATGGGTATTATAACCACCCCTCTAACATTTACCCAATTTGACCGGCCTTCCAAGGTAAACATGAGATGAAAAAATACTATGACATGACTCGTCCTCCACGATCTAGTCAAGGAAGTGGGGCCTATAAACTAACCACCAAATGACAACTCACAACATCTCTTAGTGCTATAGGACATGCAAGGGCCAAAAGGACCAACCTAGGTGACCAAAGCCGGAGTTGAGGCTCCTTTTCACACTATTTAACCCTCAACCACATGCAAGACAAGGACTCCATGTGGTTGAGTGCCTCCAACCGCAGTCACAAGCCTGCTTGAGTGTGGTTGTGACCCAAATTGTCTAACTCAAAGGGTGTGGTCCTGAGATCTGAGCCACAATTCCATGTCAACCTCTAGACCATTGCCAATAACTTCCTAAAACTTCTTAGAATAATAAATGATATGAAAACAATCCTAAACATATAGACTTGAGTAAAAAACTTAACCTAGATTGGCCATAACAAACTAGGCATTTCATCAAACAAAAGGTAAAAAAGGTAAGATACAGGTCATGAATGCATATCTGATCATAAAAGTCTAAGATTCATTGAATAATCACCGAGAAGGCCCCATTCCCTCTCCAAATAGATGCAACAACAATTATTAGTCCATGTATTCATAAACCAATTAATAGATAAAAACATTATGACAAGATCCATAGAAGATACACAACATGTAAACAACATATAACCATAAAATAACCAGCATATAAACCATGGAAACCCATCCATCATATCACCAACATAATTGATGTGAATATACATGAATCAAATTGCAAGAATAACTCTTATTAACATATCGAAATACCAACCAAGTCAAGGACTTCCATGTACCATCTGACCATAGATTAGGTTTAACCAAAACTCTGTTTCATCCAATCACTTTGTGCCATATGCTAAGCATGAATGTGGGATCTCATGGAATAAACCAAGGCAAAACCAATCAGGGCTTTAAGAGGCAAAACCACCTCAAACCTCAACCAATGGTTCCACCTCACAATCTAGCCAAGGGATACTAATAGAATATTTTGTTAGCTAATTTTCCCGAAATTGGGATTTTTAAGGATACATATTATGTGTATGTGTATGTCTTGTTTATGGAAAATTAGGGATTCATAAGGTTATATGAGTTCCTTCTAGTAGACCATGAGAGCATTCCACTAGTTCCTCATCCATGGTTGATGTGTGAGGGCATGTCTTGGTAAGGGGGAGACATAGGTGCTAAGAGAACTAATGCTAGAGGTGCCCGATGCAATAGGGCCATTAGTCATGTGTATGCAAACCACCAATCTCCATCCTCCACTCTCAAATAATATAATAAGATCTTTTATCACTAATTATATTATTCTAAAAATTAAATTATTACATCTATAGATATATATGTGCGTGTGTGTGTGTGTGTGTGTGTGTGTGTGTGTGTGTGTGTGTGTGTTAATAATATAATAATTCATGAATAATAACATGTTGTATTTTTGTATAAAGTTGGTACGTATAATAAGAAAATGATTAGGTTCAACCTATGATAAATCCTTACAACTCATGTCGTATTGTAGTTACAAGTCAAACTTGACATACATAATTTACATGTAGAAGTTTGGTGCATCTACCACTAAAAATTCACTATGATATAATGTAAACATAAAGATACATATTCTTCAAATAATTCATGTGACATTGTTTTACCATAACCCAAAATTAATAGCAAGTGTTACTATGCCCACGTATATAAAAAACACATATGGTTATTTCATGCTATATGTATATAATTGCTATGTCAATCTATAATGTAACCATGAATGATAATATTGCATACTAAGGGAGGTACCCAATGGGATAATGAATGTAATGTTGCCATAAAAATCGAATAGACCCTAAATGTAATAAAAAATAAGTAATATAATAATAAGGGGTATTTGGCATAGACCTAAAATTTTCATGGGAAGTATGAATACACATGAGTATCGTTGTATTGGATGTGTTTCATATGTTATTCTTTTGTATTAGGCATGGATTGTAAATTAATTCCTCTATAGGAAGTATTTGATGGTTTCATCCTACTTTGAGTTTCTTCTCTTTATATTCATATGTTGTTTAAATGGTGAATTTATTAGATATATATATATATATATATATATATATTAAGAGTTAATCTTGAAATTTTTATGGTGGATCCTCTCTTATATCTTCCAATTTTTACTACAAATGGTATCCAAACCTTTCCCTTGGCATAAAGTGGGAGAGTTTTTTCTTCTTTTTTCATCAATTTTGAGGGAAAAAAGAGGATGGAAACATTCAAGTCAAATTATAAAACTTTTCATGTAGAATTTGGATAATCTATTCGAAGAAATTATTTTCCCTTCAAAAAATAACCAATTTGAAAACAAACATCCAAAGCAAAGTTCGGGAAATAAAGTTATTGACAATTTAACATACACAATTTTTTGGGGTTTCTTCTAGTGACAACTATGAATATCACAGATGCATATATTTTCATACATATTGTATATTTCATCCAAATCAACAATATAAGATCTAAAAAAAAATGGCATTTATAATTTGGGTCATAATAGAAAATACAAGAAGGTAAAACACAAGTTATAATCATTTTACATATTTTTCTTCAAACTCTAACTACATAAAGAAACTCCATTTAAAAGTAATTGTTTCTATTTGAAACACTAGTTATATTTTTGGGGTTTTCAAGCATGATTTATTTTACAAAAAAAATTGATAGTCCTAGTATTGAATAATACATAAACAAATTGAATTCCAAATGGGGAAAGAGCTAGAAAGTGAGGGTATGTATGAATTTAAAAGACAATAAAGTTTAATATTGGATATTGCTTGAGCATGACAATTTATGGACAATTCCAAATGAAGAATATGAAAGGATATTTTTAGATAGATGTTCTGATTTTGCAACTAAGGATAAAAATAATACTAGGGATTTATCTTCACATGACAACTTCGTATTAAAAAACGTGGACATATTCAACAAGGGAATGTCATTATTTCTATTAACCCTAGATGGAAACATAATTTCCCCAATGTTAATTTGAATAAAAGATTACAAGCACATGCAAACAATATATATTCAAGATGGAAATTTTCAAGTTTTGAAAGAATTGAAGATTACCATTGAAAAACATGTGTTGCAATTATATTTTTATGCTATAGGTATGGATAATATGGATATTTTTCCAGGTTATACTTAGAATATCTCAATTAATAGAACTATTATTAATGTGAAAAATACGTTTTTGAACCTTTCGTAAAAGAAAAGGAAGATTTTGTTTTAGGGTATGTCACTTAGTAATAAAGAAGGGCCCAATGGACCACATGAATAAATATTTACATAGAAAATAATTGCAATACCTAATGACACATGAGATGAAGAGCCTGAGGTTGTGTGAAAAGAAAATATTCGATAAGAAATTCAAGAAAAACTAATGAAAGAGCATAAAAATGAAGGTGAAGCTAAGGAAATACATCTTGAAGAGTTAAAAGGAAAACTAATCAATAACTAATATTGTTATATATATGAATTAAATATTTTTCCAGACATTTCCAACAATAAAAAGAGAATTGCGTTTAAATCATCCTTTCGGAGTGCGATGGCTAGGGTTTCAGAGGGAAAGTATGGTGCTTCCGCCAGCCAGGAAGCCACGATTCTAAGCCGTAATAGTTTTGTGCTGCAAGGAATCAGTGTTGCAAAGCATTGATCAAACCTTTCCCTTTCTCGAGCCGCAGTTCATACCGATGCAGGAGGATCAGTCAAACAGGGGAGGGTTGCTCGAGATGGTGAGGAGGCTTTGCGACCAATTGATCTCCTGCCCCCATTCCGACCTTCCTATGCTGATCGATTTGGTTTTCTCGGGAAAATCAATGAGGAAGAGGGTGAAATCGTGATGGAGCTCTATGCGGATGTGGGGCCGAAGACAGCTGTGAACTTCCGCATGTTGTGTACTGGCGCGAATGGCCTCGGCAGCTCAGGCAAGCCTCTGCACTCCAAGGGTTCGTCGTCCCACTGCGTGATCCCCAGGTTCATGTGCCAGGGCAGTGACTTCAAAGGGGGCAATGGTACCGGTGGATACGACACAAATGATCAGCAACCTCTCTATAGATCTGCAGCCCTATCCGTTGCAGCGGATCTGGGCTGGAGCGAAAGCTACCATCGGCAAAAGCTTTTTCCTCCCCCTCCGCCTCCAGTGCGTCAAGAGATAGGAGACCCAAAAGCCTCTGGCCCTGTGTTGCTTCAGAAACTTTTTGAAAATTTCTCTGCCCCCTTTCAGGTTCAAATCACACAAATCTCAGGCAAGACCATTCTGCATTGGGTATACCCTTCAGATCTGGTGCAGAATCTCAAAGTAAATCTGGAACGCCGATTCGGGATCCCCTCTGCCCTACAAAGACTTATATTTCAAGGTAAACAACTTGATGATCCTCTTCCCCTCTCTTCTTACAGCATAAAAAATAATAGCTCTTTAGTGTTTTCCCTACTCCTACAAAGCTGCAGTACACTCTGAGATACCCATTTCCCCTGAACCTCCCAAATCCAAGCCTTTTTTGGTTGACAAGTTAGAGGAGGTTCCCTCTGTTGAGATCTCCTACCCTGACCTTGTATATGACATTCAAAAATTTGCTGAAAGGGCCATCATTTGCAGATTCAATGGGCTTTGGCCTCACTCTAAGGATCTTTATGACTGGATCAATGACAAATGGACTCACCACTGCAAGGTTTGCTTCTGCACAAAAGGATATTTTATAGTTCTATTCGACAGTCCTAAGCACTATGAAAAGGCCTTAGAAGAAGGTCCTTGGTTCATGGGTACAGCAGGACTCTTCTTAACTCCATGGTTCTCAGATTTTGACCCATCTTCTGCAGTCATCACCGAAGCCCCTGTCTAGATCAGATTTCCAAACTTTCTAGCTCACCTGTGGCATACAACGGTCTATAGGAGTATAGGAAACACCTTGGGCAGCTTTTTAATGGGAGATTACAGGCGGGAACATCAAGGTCTCTACACATATGCTAGAATATGTGTGGAGCTAGATCTAAGCAAGGGACTGCCAGAGCAAATCAATCTCAAGATCAATGAATCTGTCTGGACCCAGGACCTGGATTACGAAAACACTACCTTCCGCTGCCGCCACTGTCACCTAACAGGGCACCTGTAGAATTCTTTCCCATCGCTGACTGCAAAATCGAAAAAGGGCAACTTTTCAAAGACCAAACCCAAGCGTTGGACCCCTTGTTCTCCGCTACCAGCAGCGAGCTCTAATTCCTCAAGCTCAGAAGATGAGGAGAGCGATTAAGAACCGGACCAGGCACCTTAGACGATGGATCTGTCCACAGATACTCCTACGCACACCTCTGTCACAATAATCTCCCAAAAACGCGTCCATGAGACCTCCTCTTCTGAATCATATAAGGAGATCCCCCTGATGGAGAATTCTAGTCTTCTAGTTATTTTAGCTCATACTCCCCATGATGGCTGGATAAAAGTCAATAAAAAGAAAGGGAAAAAACACCGTGTTGAAGTTTCTGCCCCTGTGGGGTAAAAGTCAGTTTTTGCTCTCAAGTTATTTGTTGTAGCTCCGTGATTGGTTCACTCCTTCTCCGGGACCGAGGTTGATAGTTTCATCATTTCCGGTCTGGCGGTTTCTTGTCTCTCTTGATTGTACTATATTTTACTCAATAGAAATATTTTAATTTTACTGAGAAAAAAAAATATTGTTATATATGACTATCCACACCACTCAAAGAAAATACACTCATCAAGTTAAGGGCATGAGTGTTTGTGATTCTTTGTATGTATGCATGAATTTCAAGAAATAATAGAAAATCCTTTTATTTATGTATGAATTTCAATAAACATTTTTGTACTTGCAAATTTAAATTCAAATTTGAGCAAGGCTAGTTTTTGGGATAAAAAATAAAACAACTATGGGGATTTTTTATAAAGGTGGAGGACTCATTTTTGCATGAATTTTATGGTGCTATTGAAAAAATCATTTAAATATGAATTGTACAATGTGTATTGTAACCACCCCTCCCACATTTACCCAATTTCACCAGCTTGCCATGGTAAACATGAGACAAAAAGTTATTATGACATGACCCTACCTCCAAGCCCCAATTAAGGAAGCGTGGCCTATAAACGAACCACTAACTGACGACACACAACATCTCGTAGGGATATAGGAAACTCGGGGGCCAAAAGAACAACCCCAAGCGACCAAGCCCTAAGTTGAGGCTCCTTTTTACACCATTTAACCCCCAACCACATGCATGATAAGGCCTCCATGTTGTTGAGGGCCTCCAACCACACTCACAAGCCTTCTTAAGCCTAGTTCTAACCGAAATTGTCCAACTCAAAGGGTGGGGTCTCGAGATCTAAGCCATAATTCCATGTCAGCCTCCAGACAACTGCCCATATCTTCCTGAAACGTATTAGAATCATAAATGATATGAAAACAAGGCTAAACATACAAAGTTGAGCCATAAATGTGACCTAGATTGACCATAACACACTAGGAATTTCGTCAAACACATGGTAAAAATGCAAGATACAACCCATGAATTCATATTTGATCATAAGAGTTTGATATTAATCAAAGAATCATTGTGAAGGCTCTATTGCCTCTCCATATAGATCCAACAACACTTATTAGACTATACACTCCTCAACCAATCAATAACTAAATAATTTATGACAAGAGCCATAGAAGCTACACATCAAGTAAACAACATATAACCAGAAAATAACCAACATGTAAACCTTGGAAACCCAGCCATAATATCACCAACATAATTGATGTGAATATACATGGATCATAGTACAAGAATAACTCCTAATAACATATAAAAATACCAACCAAGTCAAGGATTTCCATGTACCACCCTACCATAGATTGGGCTTAACCAAAACTCTCTTTCATCCAATCACCCTATGCCATATTCCAATAATGAATGTGGGATTTCATGAAATAAGCCAAGATAAAACCAACTAGGGCTTCTAGAGGAAAACCCACCTCAAACCTAAACCCATGATTCCACCTCACGGTCTGGCCAAGGGACACTAATAGAATACTTTGTTAGCTAGTTTTTCCCCAAATCAGGGTTTTTAAGGATACATATTATTTTTATGTGTATGTTTTTTTTCAGAAAATTAGCTAGTCATGAGGTCATATGAGTTCCTTCTAGCAGACCATGAGATAAGTCCACTTATTCCTCCTCCATGGCCAGTGTGTGAGGGAATTTCTTGGTATGGGGAAGATATATGTGCTAAGGCAAGTAATGCTAGAGGTGTCTGGTACAACATGGCCATTAGTCATGTGTTTACAAACCACCAATCTCCGTCCTCCACCCTCAAATAATAAAATAAGTTGTTTTATCACTAATTATATTATTTTAATAATTAAATTATTAAAGATATACATGTGTTAATAATATAAGAATTCATGAATAATGACATGTTGTATTACTGTATAAAATTGGTACGTATAATAAGACAATGATTAGGTTTAACCTATGATATATCCTTACACATCATGATGTACTGTAGTTAGAAGCAAAACTTGACATACATAATTTACATGTCAAATTTTGGTGCATTTTCCACTAAAAATTCACTATGATCTAACGCAAACATAAAGATACATATTTTTGAAATAGTCCATGTGACATTTTTTTACCATAACTAAAAAATAATAACAAGTGTTACTATGTCCACATATATAGAAAACACATATGGTTATTGCATGCTATATGTATATAATTTCTATGTGAATCTATAATTTACCCATGAAGGATACTATTGGGTACTTATGGAGGTACCCAAAGGGATAATGAATGTAATGTGGCCATAAAAATCAAATAGACCCTAAATGTGATTAAAAGTAAGTGATATAATAGTAAGGGGTAATTTCCATAGACCTAATGGATTTTCATAAGAAAGTATGAATACACATGAGTATCATTATATTGGAGGTGTTTCATATTGTATTCTTTTGTGTCAGGCATGGATTGTAGATTGATTCCTTTCATAGGGAGTGTTTGATGGTTTTATCCTACTTTGAGTTTCTTCTCCTTATATTTGTATGTTGTTTAAATGGTGAATTTCTTATATATATGTTTTTGTTTAAGAGTTCATATTGAAATTTTTGTGGTGGATCCTCTCTTGCATCTTCCATTTTTTACTACAAATGGTATGCAAACCCTTCCCTATGCATAAAGTGGGAGAGTTGTTTTCTTTTATTTTCATCAATTTTGAGGCAAAAAAAAGGATGGAAAAATTCAAGTCAACTTCTAAAACTTTTCATGTATAATTTGGATAATATATTCCAAGAAATTATTTTGCCTTAAAAAAAAAAACCAATTTGAAAACAAAAATCCAAAGAAAAGTTCAAGAAATAAAGTTAATTACAACTTAACATACATAATTGTTTTGGGTTTCTTCTAGTGACAACTATGAATATCATAGAATGGATATATTTTCATACATAGTATAGATTTCATCCAAATCAACGATAGAAGATCCAAAAAAAATGTCATTTATAATTTGAGTCATAATGGAAAATACAAGAAGTAAAGCACAAGTTATAATAATTTTATATCTTTGGCTTCAAACTCTAACTACATAAGAAACTCCATTTAAAAGTAAGTGTTTCTCTTTGAAACCCTAGATATATTTTTGTGGTTTTCAACCATGAATGGTTTTACAAGAAAAGATTATGGTCCTAGTATTGAATAATACATAAACAAATTGAACTCCAAATGGGGAAAGAACTAGAAAGTGAGGTATGTATGAATTTAAAAGGCAATAAGGTGGTATAGTGGATGTTTCTTGAGCATGAAAATTTATGGACAATTCCAAATGAATAATATGAAAGGGTAGTTTTAGATAGATGTTCTCCTTTTGCGACTAAGGATAAAAATAATACTAGGGATTTATATTCACATGACAACTTCATATTAAAACACATGGACATATTCAACAGGGAAAGGTCATTGTTTCTATTAATCATAGCAGGGAAAATAATTTCATTAATGTTAACTTGACTGAAATACTACAAGAATGCGCAAACAATATATATTCAGGGTGGACATTTTCAAATTTTGAAAGAATTGAAGAGTACCATTGAAAAACATGTGTTGCACTTAGATTTTTATGGTATAGATATGGATAATATGGATATTTCTAGTTTATACAACTAATACAACTATTATTAATGTGAAAAATATGTTTTGAACCCTTGGTACAATAAAAGGAATATTGTATTGTAGGGTATGTCACTTAGGAATAAACAAGGGACCAATGGGCCACATGAAGAAATCACTACCTAGAAAATAATTGCAATACCTAATGACACATGAGATGAAGAGTTTGAGGTTGTGTCAAAAGATAATATCCCATAAGCACTTGAAGAAAATCTAATGAAGGAGCATAAAAAGGAAGATGAAGCTAAGGAAATACATGTGGAAGAGTCAAAAGGAAAAATAATCAATAATAAATATTTTTGTATATCATTATCCACACCACTCAAAGTAAAGAAGATCATCGAGGTAAGGGAATTAATGTTTTTCATTCATTGTATGTATGTATGAATTTTAAGAAATAATAGAAAAAAAAAAAAAAATTGTATGTTGGACTTTTAATCAACAATTTTGTACTTGCAAATTTAAATTCTAACTTGAGCAAGGCTAGTTTTTGGGATAAATGATAAAATAGTTGTGGGAATTTTGCATAAAGGTTGAGGACACATTTTTGTATGTATTTTATGATGCTATTGAAACAATGATTTAAATATGAATTGTAAAATGTGTATTGTAACCACTGCTCCCAGATTTACCCAATTTCTCCAACCTCCCACAGTAAACATGAGACAAAAAGATACTATGACATGATCTGACCTCCAAGATCCATATAAGGAACTGGGGACTATAAACTAGACACCAGCTAACAACACACAACATCCTGCAGGGCTACAAGACATTCGAGGGCCAAAAGGACCACCCTAGGTGACCAACGCTTGAGTTGAGGCTCCTTTTCACACCATTTAACCCCCTAAAACATGCATGACAAGGACTCCATATGGTTTAGGGCCTCCGACCACACTCACAAGCCTGCTTAAGTGTGATTGTGACTAAATTTCTCAACTCAAAGGGTGGGGTCCCAAGATCTAAGCCCCAATTCGATGTCAGCCTCCAGAAAACTTCCCATAAGTTCCTAAAAATATTGGGATCATAAATGATATGAAAACAAGGCTAAACATACAAAATTGAGCCATAAACCTGACCTAGATTGACCATAACAATGTAGGAATTTTCGTTAACACACATGGTAAAAATGTAAGCTACAGGCTGTGAATTCATATCTAGTCATAAAAGTCAGGTATTCATTAAAGAATCACAGAGAAGGCCATATTCCCTCTCCACATAGATCCAAAAAAACTTAATAGTTTATACCCTCATCAACCCAGCCATAATATCACTAACATAATTGATGTGAATATACATGAATCACAGTATAAGAATAAATCTTATTAGCATATGAAATAGCCAACCAAGTAAAGAACTTCCACGTACCACCCAACCATAGATTGGGTTGGACCAAAAGTCTCTTTCATCCAACCACCCCGCACCATATTCCAATAATGAATGTGGTATCTCATGGAATAATCCAAGGAAAAACATACCAGGGCTTCCAGAGGCCAAACCACCTCAAACCATAACCAATGATTCCACCTCACGGTTTGGCCAAGGGACACTAATAGAATATTTTGTTAGCTAGTTTTTCCTCAAATTTGGGTTTGTAAGGATACATATTATTTTTATGCGTATGTTTATTTCATGGAAAATTAGATAGTCATGAGGTCATATGAGTTACTTCTAGAAAACCATGAGATAATTCCACTTGTTCCTCATCCATGGACGATGTGCAAGGGAAATTCTCTGTATGGGGAAGACATATGCGCTAAGGGATGTAATGTTAGAGGTGGTAGGTGCAACAAGGCCAATAGTCATGTTTATGCAAACAACCACTCTCCATCCTCCACTCTCAAATAATAAAATAAGATTTTTTATTACTAATTTTAATATTTTAATAATTAAATGATTACATATACATGTTCTAATAATATACGAATTCATGAATAATAACATGTTGTATTCTTGTATAAAATTGCTATGTATAATAACAAAATGATTAGGTTCGACATATGATAAATCCTTACACATCATGATGTATTGTAGTTAGAAGTGAAAATTGACGTACATAATTTACATGTAAAGTTTGGTGCATCTTCCACTAAAAATTCAATATGATCTAATACAAACGTAAAGATACATATTTTTGAAATAGTCCATATGACATTTTTTTACCATAACTCAAAAATAATAGTAAGTGTTACTTTGTCCACATATATAAAAAACACCTATGGTTATTGCATGCTATATGTATATAATTTCTATGTAATTCTATAATGTACCCCTGAAGGATAATATTGCGAACTTAGTGAGGTACCTAATGGTATAATGAATGTAATGTGGCCAGAAGAATTGAATATACCCTAAATGTAATTAAAAGGAATTAATATAATAATAAGGGGTATTTGGAATAAACCTAATGAATTTTCAAGGGAAAGTATCAATACACATGAGTATCATTGTATTGGAGGTGTTTCAGATTGTATTCTTTTGTACTAGGCATGGATTGTAAATTGATTCCTTTCATAGGGAGTGTTTGATGGTTTTATCCTACTTTAAGTTTTTTCTCCTTATATTTGTATGTTGCTTAAATGGTGAATTAATTAAATATATTTTTTGTTTAAGAGTTCATCTTGGAATTTTTATGGTGGATCCTCTCGTATATCTTCAATTTTTTACTACAAATGGTATCCAAACCCTTACCTAGGCATAAAGTGGGAGAGATTTTTCTTTTCTTTTCATCAATTTTGAGGCAAAAAAGAGGATGGAAACATTCAAGTCATCTTCTGAAACTTCTCATGTAGATTTTGGATAATCTATTCCAAGAAATAATTTTCCCTTAATAAAATAACCAATTTGAAAACAAAAATCCAAAGGAAAGTTTGGGAAATAAAGTTATTGACAATTTAACATACACATTTTTTTTGGGTTTCTTCTAGTGGCAACTATGAATATAATAGAATGGATATATTTTGATACATGCTATATATTTCATCCAAATCAACGATAGAAGATCCAAGAAAAATGGCATTTATAATTTGGGTCATAATAGAAAATACAAGAAGTAAAGCACAAGTTATAATCATTTTACATCTTTGGCTTCAAACTCTCGCAACATAAACCAACTCCATCTAGAAGTAAGTGTTTCTCTTTGAAACGTTAGCTATATTTTTGGAGTTTTCAAACATTATTTATTTTACAAGAAAAGCTAATGGTCCTAGTACTAAATAATACATAAACAAATTGAATTCCAAATGGGGAAAGAACTAGAAAGTGAGGGTATGTATGAAGTTGAAAGACAATAAGGTTATATAGTGGATGTTTCTTGAGCATGACAATTTATGGAAAATTAGAAATGAAGAATATGAAAAATTATTTTTAGATATATCATCTCATTTTGCGACTGAGCATAAAAATAATACTAGGATTTATCTTCACATGACAACTTTGTATTAAAACGCATGGACATATTCAACAAGGGAATTTAATTGTTTCTATTAACCCTAGAAGGAAACATAATTTCAGGAATGTTAACTTGACTAAAATATTACAAGCACATGCAAACAATATATATTCAGGATGGAAATTTTGAAATTTTGAAAAATTTGAAGATTACAATTGAAAAAGATGTGTTTCACTTAGATTTTTATGCTATAGATATCGATAATATGGATTTTGTTAGGCTATCCTTAGATTATCTCAATTAATAAAACTATCATTAACGTGCAAAATAAGTTTTCGAACGTTTGGCACAAGAAAAGAAAGCTTGTATTGTAGCATATGCCAGTTAGTAATAAAGAAGGGCCCAAGGGGCCACATGAAGAAATCACTACATAGAAAATAATTGCAATACCTAATGACACATGAGATGAAGATTCAAAGGCTGAACAAAATAAAATATTCCATAAGCCCTTGAAGAAAAGCTAATGAAAGGTCATAAAAAGGAATATGAAGCTAAGGAAATACATGTTGAAGTGTTAAAAGGAAAAGGAATCTACAAATAATATCGATGTATATCACTATCCAAGCCACTCAAAGAAAAGAAAATCATCAGGTTAAGGGCATGAGTGTTTGTGATTCAATGTATGCATGTATGACTTTCAAGAAATAATAGAAAAAACTTTTATGTATTATGACTTTCAATCAAGATTTTTGTACTTGAAAATTTAAATTCTAATTTGAGCGAGGCTATTTTTTGGGTTCAAAAGTAAAATAATTGTGGGGATTTTTCATAAAGGTGGAGGACTCATTTTGTGATGCTATCGACAAAATCATTTAAATATGAATTATACAATGTGTATTGTAACCACCCCTCCCACATTTACCTAATTTCACTGGCCAACTAAGATAAACATGAGATAAAAAGATACTATGACATGACCTGGCCTCCAAGCTATAGAAAAGGAAGTGGTGCATATAAACTAACCACCAACTTACAAATCATAACCTCCCTTAGGGCTACAGGACACTGAAGGGCCAAAAGGACCACCCCAAGTAAGTATGGCCTTACTTGAGGTTCACTTTCACACCATTTAACCCCCAACCACAAGCATGACAAGGCCTACATGTGGTTTAGGGTCTCCAACCGCACTCACAAGCCTTCATGAGTGTGGTTCTGACACAAATTGTCCAACTCAAAGGGTGTGGTCCCGAGATCTGAGCCACAATTCCATGTCAACCTCCAGACCATTGCCCATAACTTCTTGAAAATTCTCAAAAACATAAATGAAATGAGAAAAAAGGTAAACATACAAACTTGAGTCCTAAAATTAACTTAGATTGACCATAACAATCTAGGCATTTCATCAAATACATGGTAAAAATGTAAGCTACATGTCATAAATGCATATTTGATCATAAAAGTCTGATATTCATCGAAGAATCACTGATAAGGCCCTTTGCCCTCTTCACATAGATGCAAAAACACTTATTAGTCCATACATTCATCAACCAGTCAATAGCTAAATAATTTATTACAAGATCCATAGAAGATACACATCATGTAAACAACATATAACGAGAAAATAACTAGCATATAAACAAAAAAAACTCAACCATAATATCACCAACATAATTGATGTGAATATACATGAATCAAAGTACAATAATATCTCTTATTAACATATGAAAATACCAACCAAGTGAAGGACTTCAACGTACCACCCGATCATAGATTGGGTTGAACCAGAACTCTCTTTCATTCAATCAACCCGCGCCATATTCCAAGCATGAATGTGGGATCTCATGGAATAAACCAAGACAAAAACAGCCAGGGCTTCCAGAGGCCAAACCACCTTAAACCTAAACCAATGATTCCACCTCATGGTCAAACATCACTAACACCAACCAGATTGGTTTCTACCTAAGTTCTTTAGCACTCGAGGAACTAGTAACTCAACCTACAGCCTTCCAGGGCTCCTGAGCATTTGTCCAACCAGGCTCTAGGGTCCAGTAACTCAACTCACAAAGAGATATAAAGAGTGCGTCCCAACCTAGGCTCCAAGACTAGTGACTCAACCCATGTTTTTCCAGGGATTCTAGAGCATTTTTTCCAACTCACAACCATAAGGAATTATAAACACCAACCAGAAAAAAATGAAGTGGAAAAACTCAGAACACCATGTTTGTCTAGGAAATTGAAAAGAAAGGCTAAAACCATTATCAATTCATGAAATTATTGATTCCAATGACAACACATAACCAAATAATCACATGCATATACCATGCATCAATAAATAAACAAGTAAATCATATGTGAAATCTATTACTTGCAAAGAGACCCAACTATAGTTGTTTATCCACTTGTTGCCTCACATTTTCCTTCTTTCCTTTGAATTATTTCTCCAAATACAGTGTATGCCAAAGTGCTCCAAGCATGCTCCAATAATTCTCTAAGTGTGGAGGAGTATGAGAGAATAGATGAAAGATTAACTCAAAAATATCAAAAGGCTAAAATGACTAAAAGTTGTGGACCAATTCTTTGATACCTTTTTATCATTGATGCCTCTATTTTCCTTCATTTTTCATTAAATTTCTCTTTGATGCAAATATGTGACCTTTCATCTCCCTTTTCTCCTATTTTCCTTTATTTTATAAATAAAATGCCAATTATTGCTACTTTTCCTTTTCAAATGCCTTTGCAATTTCCATAGCCATTAATTAATCACCAGTGATACCCATCACTATGTCTTTCCCAACATTTAACAGGGAATATGTGTCACATGAACTTGGTCTTATTTTTATTTAGAAAATCAACCAGGGGTTGTTACAAACCCCTCCCCCTAGGAGGAACATTGTCCTTGGTGTTCGATTACACTTATAAACAAAGAAAATCATGTTTCCCATGGATCTTTCTAACACAACTTGATGCAACATTTACATCATATCATATTTTTGAGACCATAATCATCATAACATTAACAACATACCATTTATTGAAGCTTTATAACACAACTCAATGTGGTATTTACATACATATGCATATACATATACATAACCAAAACAAAACATCAAACACATATACCAAAATAAATCCACTCAACCAATGAATACAAAAGGATACATAGCCCACATCTGATCAACCATCTCCCATGTAGCTTCATCGGGCCTAAAATGCTTCCAATGCACTTTAACTTACTCAATTTTACAATTCTAAAGCACGAGAATATTTCACTACAAAATGCATTGAGGTTCTAGCTAGAATTCTCCTTCTAGTTCCAGATACAATATAAACCAGACAATTACATGATCAACATATTTCACAAACTTCTTAAGAAATGACACATGGAAAACATCATGGACTTTCACTGTTGGAGGTAGTGCAATTTTGTAGGCCCCTAGTCCAATCCTCTAAAGCATCTCGAAAGTCCCATAATACCAAGGTGCCAGCTAGCACATGACCCAACCCTCAAGGAGATCCTCTTGGGCTTGATGTGTAGGTAAACATGTTCCCCAACCTAAAACTCCTTAAATACACTGTGTTGAATTGCATAACTCTTCTTCTTGTACTATTTTTCCTTTATATTCTTCTTGATAACCTACATTTCTTATTCCATCTCTACCAACATGTCTAGTCCAATCAGTTCCATGTTCACTGGATCACTCCAACTGATAGGAGTATTAAAATTCCACCCATAAAGTGACTCAAATGGACTCGTCTTCAAGGACTCTTGATACCCATTATAATATGAAAACTCCACAACTAGAAGGTACTCTTCCCACTTCCTTTGTTGATGCATGAAATACATTCTCAACATGTCTCAAGAATATTATTAAACCTCTTTGTCTGTCCATCTTCCTTCGGATGATAAATTGTACTAAAAGCTAACTCTATCCCAAACATGCAAACAACTCCTTTCAAAACCTGAAAGTGAACTTGGCATCTTTATTGGATACAATCTTCTTAAGAACACCATGTAACCTCACTATCTCCCTGATGAAGACCTGAGCTACATCACTGGCTAAATTAGTAGACTTCACTAGAATGAAGTGAGATACCTTTTTTAATATTTCAACCACAACCTTGATGGAATCATGTTGTCTATATGTCCTCGATAAAATTGTAAAGAAATCCATTGAAATCACCTCCCATTTTCACTCTGGAATGCGAATCGGATGTAATAACCCACTTGGATGCTCAAACTTTGCCTTTACTTGCTGACAATCCAAAAATATAGGCATAAAATCCACTACTAATTTCTTTAGGTTAGTCCAATAGTAAAAATTCTTCACAACTATTAATGTCTTCTAATATCCTAGGTGACCTAAATATAAATTAACATGAAATTCCCTCAACATAAGTTTCTTGAATTCATTTTTGTCTGACACATAGATCTTGCCCCTAAATCTCACTAAGCCATATTTTGTGAGATGATAATACACATCCTGATCACCTGTATCTGCTACTATAACATATTTTTAAGCTACTAGTACATATCATCATGATTTTCTACATATAAGATCTGCTCATGCAAGTCTGTCCCATATGAATTCATAGCTAGAATGTGATTTACCTGCACTTTTTTGCAAAGAGCATCAACAGCCATGTTCTCTTTACCTTTGATATACCTAATCTCAATGTAAATCTCACTAAGTGTAGCTACCCACCTAGCTTTCCTAGAATTCATATTAGGTTGGTCAAATAAGTAACTTAGCTCATTATGATCAGTCATCAGAATGAACCCCCTTCCAAGAAGATAGTGTCTCCACATCATCAATGCATTGATTATCACTGCCAACTCAAGATCATGAGTAACATAGTTGTGCTCGTGTTCATTCAATTTCCTTGACTCATAGAATATTACTTGTCCTTCCTGCATTAGGACTCCACCAAGTCCTCTCTTACAAGCAAGAGAACTTTTAAGGATGGATATTTATCTTAATGTTTATAAACCTTGGCGAATCTTACTAGTCCTCAATATGTGAAATGTAATGTGTTTGGTGATATTATTTTAAGAATACTCAAATTTATAATGATTTTATATATAGTGTCTATAAAATAATGTTGATTTTTATGGTAAAATACTTTTATCATATAAAATTGGGTGAATAATTTTTAGGAAAAATGGGAATTGGTGAATCTTTTTTTTTTTTAAAGCATGAAAAATTACCCCACTTGTGAATATTAGCCCCTAAAATTTTCCATGCTTGCAAGCATCTATACATACCACAAACTATTTATCGAGATCTACAATCTTCAAGACCGAAGCATTTGTAAGCAAATGCTTCAACTGTTCAAAAATAGTTGCACATTCCTCTCCATTAAAATTTATTTCCTTTCCTCTGTAAGGATATATTAGGATAATAAATATGTAATAAGTTCTTGATTAACCACTTATAATAACCTGCTAGTCCCACGAATGATCTAACCTCATCCACATTCCCAAAAGTTTCCCATTCTATGATAGCTCTGATATTTTTTGGGTCCACTGTTATACCTTCATTGATTCAAACAACATGTCCCAAGTAATGAACTTCTATCTGAAAGAAACTACACTTACTAAGTTTGGCATACAACTAATTCTCTCTTGACAATCTCAACTCTACTTCCAGGTGATCTTCATGCTCTTCCTCATTCTTAGAATAGATCAATATGTCATCAATGAATACTATCACAAACTGCCCAGATAAGGACACAACGCACTATTCATCAAACACATGAAAGAAGCTAGAGAATTAGTCACACAAAAAGAAACCACAACAAACTCATAATGCCCATACCTAGTACGAAAATCAATATTGTAGATGTCATCTTTTTTTTGTGTACCAGGCCTCAAATCAATCTTCGAAAACATTGTTCCTCCCTTTAATTGATCAAACATGTCATTAACCCATGGAAAAGAGTATATGTTCTTAATCGTCACCTTGTTAAATTGCTTGTGATCAATGCACAACCTAAGAGTACCATACTTCTTCTTTATGCACCCCAAGGCAACATACTTGGCCTAATGTATCCCTTATCAAGCATTTCCTTCAAATGAAAATTCAGCTTCATTAACTATGGAGTGCTCATCCTATAAGGTTCCTTCGATGTTGGTGCTTCTCCAACATCAACTCAATAGAAAAGTCCATTTCACTATGATGTGGTATCTCTGATATATCTACCAGGAATACATCCTAAAATTGTTTCAAAATTGGATACCTCTTCAAGATTTCTGTATCCTCAACATCCTTCACTTTTTCACTAGAAATATGAATTGAAAACTATACACATCCTTTATTGCTATTGTGCTTGCATGCATAGATGAAACCATTCTCACTGATGTAGGATTTTTCTTACCCTGTAGAATTATTTTCTCTCCATCATCATATAGGCACTCAATAGCCTTGTCATAGAAATCTACCTTATTCTTGTGAATACACAACCAGTACATACCCAACATTATATTATATGATCCAAAATGAAGCAAATTTAGACGCATTGACACAAGGATACTGTTCATCTCAAATGCATAAGGTCTTACCCAATGATGAACTCTTTTCTTAGTACCTGTAGCCAACTATATGAACCAAGAGTATGCATGTATTTCTTTATTCAATAAATACTTATCCACCAAGTCAGGAATGATATAACTATAGTTAGATTTAGTGTCAATCAAAATAGAAACAACTTGATTACAAAGCTTACATTGCATCTCAATAATAGATTCCTGATGATCAATCTGCCTATTATCCAATGTTACATAAATCTAAGGAATACTTTGTCCAACATCCCCAAATATCTGTGCCTCCTGAGCACTGTATATGTAAGGTTTTCCACCCTGATGTTGTGGACCATCTCTGCTGTGATGATCCTTCCCACAAGTCTGACACTACAAAGGATTCCTGCCATAACCCTTGTTTTTCTCCTTAGACTGAAATCCTTGTCCTTAGTCAACTGAATTGAACTTCTTGTGTGGCACTACATTCTCCTTGTCATCTATATCCTGAGGTTTTCCTCTCTTCATAGACCACTTTCCTTTATTCTTCTCATTACCTTTCTAATCTTGCTTTGAATTAGTCCTACACATTGATTTCTCATAACAATGCTTCCATTTCTGATGGCTTCCTCCAACGATCTAGGCTCATCAAAATCCACTATTTATTTGAATGATACTTACTATCCACTGATAAATATCTATATATTAGCTTTCTCCTCCATAAGATAAGGCACATATCTTGAGAACTCCAAGAATATTCTAGTATACTCCTCATCGGTCATAGATCCCATATTCAACTCGTAGAACTCCTTTGTCTTGTGAACATAGTATCTTTTAGCTAAATACTTCTTCATGAAAATATTCTCAAAATCACTCCAAGTCATCTCCTCTTCTTGAATTACTCTAACATTCTTTACCTCTTCCCACCAAATACCTGCTTTCCCTTTAAGATTGAATGTAATTTTCCCTACGTTCATATTTTCTAAATAATCATGCAATCCGAAAAACTTATTCATCCCAAGCAACTAAGCTTCTACATCTTGTGACTTCTTTATTTCTCCATCAAATGCAGGAGGATTTCTCTTTCTTGAACTCCTTTAGAAATTACTACTTCTCACTCCTCCTACACAGATGATGGAATTCATGACTGTGATGTCTCTTTGAAATAGAACTAGAATATAACCCATGGTCGTTACCCCTCCTGTTAGGTATATCCAAGAACCGACCATATCTAACTATGTCATCCCTGTCAAACCTCTATCCCAATTGAGACCTACTACCATATGCCCCATTGGTCCTTTCCTTCCATCCATGACTGATCCTAAGAAGACCTTGTCTCTACAAATATGATAGACTCTAAAGGATGATCGTATTAACTTCTACTTGCTTCTCCTGAGCTATGGAAGGTATTTCCCATGACTGAATGATCCTAGCATTATCTGCCTTACAACTTCTAATATCTTCTTTCAAACTTATCAATGTATCTGCTATGTTATGGGAGAACTCATCGCCATTTTGTTCATCTATTCTGTAGGGAGAATCACGTGAGTTGTAGTTCACTATTCTACTAGTCATCTTGATCTTCTACTTATTGCAAACATACCATGTCAAATAACTAAATATAAATATAATCAACATACCTCAGTGAAGTTCAGGGGAGGCTATCTCATTTTCATATTCAATCTAGATTAGCACAATATATGTACGTATAATGAAATAAACATATCAATCATCTCAACATCAACATTAGTATGACACAGGACCACAACAGTGATGATCACAATGCATGAAGAAAACACATGAAAAATGAGCATGCATTCATGATAAACAGATTTTTCCCATCTAGTCCACATATTGAACCTGCAAGCTCTTATACCAATCTATAACCACCCCTCCCACATTTACCGAATTTCACCGGCATGTTAGGGTACACATGAGATGAAAATTTACTGTGACATTTCTCGACCTTCAAGCTCCAGTTAAGGAAGTGGGGCCTATAGACTGACCGCCAAGTGACAACTCACAACATCCCTCGCGACTATAGGAAACTCAAGGGAAAAAAGGACTACCCTATATGACCAAGCCCTGAGTTAAGGCTCCTTTTCACAACATTTAAACCCAAACCACATGCATGACAATGTTTTCATGCGGTTGAAGACCTCCAAGCTTGTTTGATAGCCTAGTGAATGAGGGTATATTCAAATCAATATGGGTTTATCTTAAAAGGACTTGGAGGCTTAGGGGGAGAAATATCTTTTCAAGCGGGATAGGGATATGGTCAAAGTATCCACCAATGGATACCGATTGATGCATTCATAGATTTTGATCAACCAAAGTTCCATTTGTCGAGAACCAATCTAGGTTTTTTTAGACTTTAGTCATGCCAAATTGATTTCTTAACTAGATAATTTGAATTTGTTTGAGGGTGTGAGCTCAATGAGTCCAGTTTCATCCATATGCTCCACAAGAGAGTCTAATAGGAGCTCCATGTTAGGTAAACTTGAATTGGTGAAAGAGTCAAAGTTGCTTGGTAAAACAATGGTGGTTTTTGGCACATGGTTTTGCTTTCCCATGGTTTCATTCCTATGGATCTCATGTAATTAAGCCTTTAAAGGATTGGGAAGAATTCATTATAATATGTTGGGGATGTGAGTGATGAGGGCTCACTTAGCTAGCTTGGTTGGGTTTGGCCAAGGGGCACTAACAAAATATTTTGTTACCTAGTTTTTCTCAAATTGGGGTTTTTGAGGATAGATGTTGTGTTTATGTGCTTGATTCTCATGTTGATTATGCTGAAAAAAGTAATAGAAAGATAGAAATTGCTACACAAATCTTTTAATAAAGATTTTATATGGTTACACCACTCTTGTTTAGACAGAATTGTAACTTCTCAAATATTCTTAACTGTCTGCATGGAATTACTTTAGAGGTCTTTAACAACTATCTTCGAAAATGGCAGCTATGGTCTTGACAATTCATAGTGTAACAACTTCGTGGTGTAAAAATAGAAAATGGAAAACCCAAGGTGTAGCAGCAAGTAACAACAATAGTTTTTCCCCCATGGCTATCAGTAGCTATGGAAACACCTAAAAGAAAAAAAATAAAAGTAACTCTTCCAAATATACCTTAGCTAGTCATCCCAAAGAAAGCATTGTTTTTCATTCAATACTTAGCAAAAAAGACCATAATAATACTTCAAAGGAAAAGGTTGGTTCTTTATGAAAGGGAGTGACATTGTACTAGGTAAATTGTAGGTTCAATGAGGGAAAATGGCAAAAAAATGGGGAAAAGGATGCCTAAAATATCCTCAAATATTGCACCCAACAAGCTGGATTGCGAGATGAATTCGAACAAAATGACAAACACATGGCCTAATGGTCTCTGAACCGCAATGTGGGTTACAGTAAAGCCGCTAGCTTAGTATCCCCTAATCCAGACTGTGGGTTATGTTAAAGCGAGGATTGTGTGCCTCAGTGGGCCTAGGAATCGTTGCTGGTGAATGGCGGGATATATGGTAAATCCAAGAGGTGGATTTCTCTCTTTTGGGCCTAGTAGTCCAGAGATGGTATGTATGGTAAATCCTAGAGACTGGGTCTCAGTGTAGGGCCTAGTGATCCCTTAATAGGATTATGAATTACAGTAAAACTTGAGAGACTAGGAGGAACTCAAATTCCTCATCGTGTAGGTGGAGAACTCTGGTAGCATCCACACTTGTTTGGTTCTTTTTGGTTAGTTATGAGTCCCACATTCATGCTTGGAATATGGCACGGGGGTGGTTCGCTGAGGAGATATTTTTCTCAGCCAATCTATCGTTAGGTGGAACGTGGTAGTCACATCCTCAGTTGGTTTCTACATTCATTAATGAGAAGTTCATCCATTTGGTTTTCATGTGTAAATATACTAGTTTATATGTGGATTCTATGGTCGGATGTATTTGTGGTATTGTTTTATTACTATGATGGTTATATATATTTTATGACAACAACTATGTATGGATCTCATCATGTTACTTTTAAATGAATGGACAATGTATCTATGACCTACTATATGATAATGCACCAAATGACATGAGGGAACAGTGGTTCTTATCAATCCTCATATAAGTACGATATCCCTATGCTTAAATCTATTGTTTACACCTATAAATTACATGTTTGTGATATGTTTGACGAAATGCCTATCATGGTTAGTAGGGGTCTAATTAAGCACTTCTTCAACTAATTGATTTTGTATCATTGTTTCCCTTTTATTTTACTACTTTGAAGATGTCATTCCATTTTGGGCAGTGACCTGGACTCTGGGCTTGAAAAAGTGGCTCAAATCCTGGGGACGTTGGTAGAGAAATAGACAAAATGGTCCCTTAACACTGGCTTGCAAGCCCATGAGAGCGTCCAGAGGTCCCTGGATGCTGGCATGCCCATAGCATGAGAGCATTGATATGTCAAGTGATCAAAACTTTAGTGGGACCCAGGTGCAAGATGCCTGAAGTGTTGGCATGGTTCTCATGGGTCCTGTAGCTGATGTGGTAGGTTTGTATGTTGTGTTTCTATCGATTCCATTTCCTTAAGGTCACATAGAGGGCTGAATATAATCATCATAACCTCTTGTCACACGTTTACCCCGGTTGGCCGATTACTTGGTTAGATGTGGGAGGAGGGTGTTATAGAGTGGTATCAAAGCATGGTTCACCCCTTAGACTAGATGGGTTGTGTGTTGGTCATGCATGCATGTTAGTTGCATGTGTGTCTCTTACACTTGCATTCCATGTTATTGTTGCATTGCATAATGTTGATCATTGTTGTAGTGATTTCGTCATAAGGAACTTGATGTTGTTATTATGGAGTGCATCATTAAGAGTGTATGATTGGTTACATGCTTTTATACATAGTTTACATGTTGATATATGTCGCTTTGTTACATTCTTGTATGTTAGGTTGCACTCTTGTATGTTTGGTTACATGTATCATTCTTGTAGGTTTGGTTACAAGTATTGTTCGCTTATGCTTTATTACATGTGTTCATGTGTGTGTGTGGTTGATTATTCCTTGCTTATGCATGTTGATGTTTGCATGTGGCCATGTGTACGGTGGTGTAATGGTTGTTTTCATGCATGAGGTGATATCTCTATAGTTGATATAGTCATGCAATGATTACTAGATTCAAGCTAGAATGATGTTTATGTGTTGATGCACTTATTGGTACATGTCTATATGTTGTTATGATTATGTTATACACACATCACACTGATTTCAATGATCTTTCAAATGAGGTATCCTCCACAAATTATAATAAGGTACGTTGGTTTATTATGATTTTGTTTATCTGACATAGTATGCGTTGCAGGAAAGAGACAAAATGGCTAGCAAGATGGTAGACTACAAAGGCTCTCCCTATGAATCGGTTGAGCGACGTGGTGGGCACTCTTCTAATTTGGCAGACACATTGAGAAGCTTGAAGGAAGAGATAAGGATTTGTAAGGAAAACAATGATCGGATCATACAAGCATGAGAGAAACAAGCAAATGTTAATTCAATACTCCTTCAAAGTTTGTCAGAACTGCAACGACAAGGGCCACTTTGGATCAGCCATGCACTGGAGGAAAAAACTAAATGAGCATATGGCAGTAGGTCACCTGGCAAACACAGTTCGCATAGAGTTGACACAGTGAGAGATGGTAGGTTGTTGGACACTCCGAATAAGAGGCATGATGACTACAGGTATTATTCTAGTTCTAGTTTTGACATGCACTGTGATTGTCATCGTTATCATCCTCACAAGACGAGTGATAGGGAATATTTTCCAGATGAATTTAAGAATTAAAAGCCACTGAATTTTGATGGGGATGTGAAGAAGCTGGAAGATGCAAGGGCTTGGATATTTAGGATGAACACATTCTTTAAGTTGCATGAGTACAAAGATAACATGAAGGCCAAAATCTCTATCTTCAATTTGGAAGGTAAAGGATAAATTTGGTGGGAAGACATGAAGTGGGTCAAAGACATCGGGATGGATGACTATACTTGGCATGAGTTCAAGAGGATTTTTAGGAAGAAATACTTGTCAGAAAGGTACTATGAAAGTAAGGCCAACAAATTATATGAGCTAAATATGGGGTCAGTGACAGATGAAGAGTACACAACTGAGTTTCTAGAGATATTGAGGTATGTTACATATCTTACAAATGATAAGGCTAAATTTTATTGATTTTCAGTGGTTTTCCATTAGCAATTAGAGATTGAATTGTGTATGATGAACATCGGTCACTTAAGGAAGTTATCGAGAAACTGAAGAATTTCTATGAACAGTCAAAGCGCAAGAATGAATCTCAGTAAGGATGGAAAGGAAAAGACAAAGGTAAAGGTAAACAAAATCCTAAGAGAGAAAGGCCTGAAAATGCAGAGGAGAAAGAAAATGTGACATCTTAAAAGAAGTTTAATGCAGCTATACAGGGGCATGGATCTCAACAGTAGAATAGAGGTAATGACATTGGTCAGTTGGATTTATTGGACATGTGGTGAGGAACACCTTAGGAGATATTGTCTACAGAACCAAGGTGGTAGGCCTAAGATATACAATGCATAGGAGGCACAACCTGTTAGGGATGTGGGGCAAATTTCCTCGTATTTATGTAGTCATGGACAACAGATAGGCTGAGCACCAAGAATCTATCATTGATATGGATGGTAAGATTTGTGATCAAATTATTTCTATTTTTATTGACATTGCATCTAATTATAGCTATGTTATTCCTCACTTGGTGGATAAGTGTGGTTTGAGTAAGGAATTGCATGCAAAATTTTGGTTAGTGCAGTTGGCTATAGGTACAAAGAAGCGAGTTAATCATTAGGTAAGAGCTTGTGCATTTGATTTGAAGGGTATGCCTACTACAACACATCTAAATGTATTACTGTTGGGATCATATAGTATGTTGCTGGGCATGGATTGGTTGTATATTCGTAAGACCAAAGTGGATTGTTATGAAAAATCCATTGAGTGTGTCGATGACAATGGGGAACCAAGAGTCTTACAGGGTAAGAAGAAAGCCACATCATTTAGGATGATGATAGCTATGTAGGAAAAGCATAGTTGCATTAAAGGGTGTATGTTATTTGTAGTGCACATTTCTAGTAACAAGGGTAAGGAAGTTGAGGATGCAGATGTGTTGAGCAGGTCCCCAATTCTACAACAATTTAAGGATGTATTTAATGAGGACATTATAGAGTTTCCACCTCACAGGGAGGTATAATTTCCTATTTGGTTAGTGTTAGGGGTAGTTCCAGCATCAAAAGCACCTTATAGGATGAGCACACCTGAGTTGGTTGAGTTGAAGTTTTAGCTAAAGAAAATGTTGGACAAGGGATACATTAGGCCAAGTGTATCACCTTGGGGCACATCGGTATTGTTCGTGAAGAAGAAAGATGGTACTCTCATATTGTGCATTAAATATAAACAATTTAACAAAGTGACCATCAAGAACATGTATCTATTCAAGAGGATTGATGACTTTTTCGATCAATTGAAGGGAGAAACAGTGTTCTCAAAGATTTATTTGGGATTCGGATACCACCAGGTATGCATCAAAGAGGAAGATGTTTACAAGACAAATTTCTAGACTAGGTATGGGAATTATGAGTTTGTTGTAGTTCCATTCGATACGACTAATCCTCCAACTACATTTATGTGCATGATGAATAGTGTGTTGCGTCCGTATTTCGATAAGTTTTTTACCATGTCCAATGATTATATATTATTATATTATAAAAATGAGGAATAGTATGTCAATCATTTAGCAATAGTGTTGAGGTTTTTGAGAGGGCATCATTTGTATTCTAAGCTCAGCTAGTATAGTTTCTTTCATACTAAGGTACGCTACTTGGGACATGTTGTCTCCAAGGAGGGAATTTGCAGTAGATGCAGAAAAGATAAGGGCCATCATGTAGTGGGTAGCTCCTAAGAATGTGGATGAGGTGAGATCTTTCATGGGGTTGGCAGGCTATTATAGGAGGTTCATCAAGAACTTCTCATAGATTAATTATCCTATCACATCATTGAATATGAAAGGTAAGAAGTTTGAATGGAAGGAGTGTGAGGTTAGTTTTGAGCAGCTTATGCAGTTGTTGACACATGCTCGAGTATTCAATATTGCATGTCCAAACAAGGAGTTTGTAGTATGCACAAATGCTTGCAATAGAGGACTTGGTGGGGTCCTTATGAAGGATGGACAGGTGGTGTGTTATGAGTTGCTAAAACTAAACAAGGACGAGCAGAACTACCCAGCACATGATCTTGAGTTAGCAATGATCATACATGCATTAAAGATGTGGAAGCACTATATTCTCGACAAGAGGTTTGTACTGCTGAGTGATCATATTTGGTTGAGGTATTTGTTTGAACAATAGAATTTCAACACAAGGTAGGCTAAAAGGTTGGCCATGATCAATGAGTTTGATTTCGATATCAAGTACATTAAAGGAAAGGAGAACAGGGTGGTAGATGCTCTTAGTAGGCGGATACAGGTAAATCACTTAGCAACTATGAGCTCCTATGGGACAGACTTATAGGATAGGATATTTCAAGTGGTTCAGAAGGATGTCAGATATATGGAGGGTATGCACAGGTTGCAACAGACTACTGGTACAGGTGCAGGCAATAGCATAGGTGCAGATACAGGTAGTAGTACAGGTATAGGAACATGTAGTGGTACATGTACAGGTACAAGTGCAAGTGCACAAGATGTGGATAATTTTCTTACAATGGATGGATTCGTCAAATTCAGAGACACGATATATGTGCTTGATAGAAGTAAGCTCCATAATCAGACCTTGAGAGTGTTTCATGCGAAACCATATTCAAGTCACCCAGGTTATTAGAAGACACTAACGATTGTTGGTCAAGCTAATCATTGATGTCAATATGGCATTGTTGGAGATGAAAAATATTCTTATGATACATGAATAATGCTTGTTTCCCAAACCTAATGAAATCCCTAGAATAAAACTCTAAGCATGAGATGATGTAAATTCCATAACTATATACAACTATCAATATGATGAAAATTCCCTAATATAATGATGCATGAACTAATGATGAACGAAGGAGCCTTTTCCATGAAACCCTCCTATGCACATTTCTTAGCTACATGAAAACTTAGATGGTTTTCCCTAGATGGTGCATGCATAAATCAATGAAGCCCTATATTCCCATGATGCCTTTGAAGATGCCCTAATCCTAATGAAGAACATAAGTGAAGAACCCCTAAACACTATCCAAAACATAAAATCCTAAAGGTTTCCATAAATGAAATAATGATGAAAGTTTCAAAAATATAATTTTCTTGATGGGAAAATGACTTCATTGAAGGATGAAATTGGCACCATCTTGTAGAGGACAATTTTCTATTTCTAATGGGTTATCACTCACCCTCTAACGCCTTCTAGATTCAGAGAAAATGATATTCTAAGTTGGAATAATATATTTTCTCTGCTAGCTGACATGAACCTACTTGTGAAGTCAACTTCTCCTCCCAAAATACATTTCTCTTTGCTAAAAGTAAAAAAGCTAGTATATATCAACATATAAACTAGACATTTTGCCATCAAATTTTGGTGAAAAACAAAAAATTCAGATTAGAAGCATGATAGCAATCAAGGAGGCCGAAGAAGATTAAGTTTGGGTCAATTCTGCTTTAAGATTTTTGTTGGATTAAACACCTAGGGCTACAACAAAACTATAGCAACCACCTGTGGATGCCAGAGGCTTGAAATTGCAGTTTTGGGTAGTTGCATTCAAGATTGTACATTAGACTTCAAATTATTCTTGTCTTGACACATGTGGGTAGTGATAAGGAGCTCAGATTATTTTAAAGTCTATGGGAGATTTGCAGAAGCTCGGACCTCCAGTAAACTTGACACTTCTTAAAATTGGTTTGTGGGAGAAGTGTAGACCTTGAAAAGAACAACTTGTGACAAGTCTCTTGAGGGAGGACAACCACAAGTGAGGAAGAACAACCTCATTTTGGAGAGGCTCAGACAAACCTATGGGATTGCAGATATGTGCCTCAGATCTGTGGTGTGTAGACCACTTGTAGCAACTCGGATTAGTGATTACAATGAACTATCATTTGGAGCTTGTAGAAGTTTAGATTAATGATTACAGTGGACTACCATTTGGATTTTGTAGTAGCTTGGATTTGTGATTGCAGTATCATTTAAATTTTTTCCACCTGTAGGAGCTCATTGTCACCTATCTTTTCGAACCTGTGGTAAATAAGAGCCTTCAATAGTGATGAATTTGGAAGTGTAAAGGACCTGTGGCCTAGTTAAGGAACTAAAGGCTTGAATAGTGAAGATCTTTGGATCCTATCTCTTGTCTAGTTTTTTGAGAAACATTCTTGAAGTCTCCTTGAAGAACCATTATTGTAGTAGACACCTCTAAGCAGACTTGAAGTTCCTTGAAGTAGAAGTAAGTTGAAGAAGTTTTATCAAAGAAATTGAAGAAGACTTTGATGAAACCGTCTTGGAGATATTCTTGAGCAACCTTCTATGACACTTTGAAGCATATTTGAAGTATTGTTAAAGACTCTTGAAAAGGATCATTGTAAAGTAGTGCTTGAACCCATGAAGGGGCTTAGAACAAGAAATTGTGAAGCACTTGAAGTTTGGTGAAGAACTTGGCCTGCCTATTGAAGAGACCTTGAAGGATACTTGAAGATATTTGGAAAACTTGTAGAAGTTGGTCTTGGAGATATTATTGAAGACCATGACGCATTGAAGTCATCATGAGGTGATCTTGGAGAAATTATTTGGGTAACATGAAGATCTATGGAGACACCTTAATGAAAATACAAATTTCTCATTGATGAGCTAAATGCCTTAGATATCATTTGAGGGAAGTGTTGAAGGTGAAGATATTGTCAAGGCTCATTCTAGAAGATATCGGGAGCTATGAAGAGTCATGGATCTTATCTTGAAAAATCAAAGCAAAGGGTTAGAGCCCTCGAGGATAGGAGTACCCAAGAGACCAGGTTGGAATCTATACCAGAGATATGAGGTTGGAGTCTACACTAGAGATACGATTGGAGCCCTAGATGTTGGTGCCTCATTGTGAAAAGGTTGGAGCCCTGGGATATAGGGTTGGATCCCTATAGGTTGGAACCTCATAAAGACCAAGTTGGTGCTTGGAAAATAATAAGTCGCAGCCTAGGAGATTGAAGATTGGTGTCTTCATCTAGGGTTGGAGCCCTAAGCCATTATTGTACTTGATTCATTGTAAAGAAGAGGATCTATGTCCTCATTATATCAGATTAATAAAATCCTTTATTCTCTATTGTTCATTTTGTGTTCTAAATATAAATGATCTTAACTAGTCAAAATAGCAATTGAAAAGAAATTCTGATTCACCCCCCATCTCAGTATTTATAACAATTGGAATCAGAGAAATTACCTTCTCTCAAAGCCTAACAGCTTAAAAGTAGATCCTTAGAACACAAATGCAAAAGTCGAGGAAGAAAGAATCCAACCCTTCTAAATATGTCTCTTCTTAAACCATAAAGCAGAAGACAATCCAATTAGGAAATCTCCATTGTTGAATGGAAAATTTGAAATATGGAAGGAAAGAATGAAGAATATTTTAATGACTCAAGGTTTTGAAGTCTAGGAATTTGTGATTACTAAAACCACAATGGGAGAAGAATCCAAGGAATATATTGCAAGAGAGATGGAGGTAATCTTGAGTGGGCTACCATATCCTATAAACAGCAAAGTGGAAGAAGGTTCATTGGAAAAAGCTATCTGGGACAAAATTCAAGATCTTCACTCAGAAGGAGCATTTACCATGACCTCTAATCAAGAAGATGATGGAAAGAAAGAGGGTAATCTAGAACCCATTAAGGAAGCTGAAAAAAAAAGAATAAAGACATCAAGGCCAAGAAAGACCAAGAAGATGAAGAAAATGAAGATGACCTCCAAGAAGATCTCATGGAAAAACTTGTAGTTCCCCTAGAAGAGAATAAGTTTTAAAAAAGGAAATGAAGAGCTCAAGAAGCAATCACAAGATGGTGACAATAAGCTTGACAAGAAAAGAAAGGAAGTTGACCTATTCAAGCTTCAGGTACAATAAAGAGATAAGGAGCTCACCAAGCTTAAGGATGAATTTCATCAACACAAGAAAATGCATCATGAAGAAGTCATATCCCTTACAAATCAATTGGATAAAGCAAAGAAAACGGAAGACACATTATCAAGCCATCTTGAACAAAGACACAAGGATGTGAATAAAATTGAAGCGAAAATTGGTCAATACAAGGAAGAGGTATCCTCAGTTAAATCTCAACTAGAAGAAGCAAAGAAACAAGCACAAGGAGTTGAAAGGGTAATGGAAGTTTTGAATCTCATAGAAGGGAAAGTCGATGAAGCAGAAAAATAAATAAATGCCATGACATGCCAACTAGAAGAAAAGGATGAAGACATCACCAAATTAAAATTAGAAATCACCTCACTTAAGGCCCAATCATGTGAAGCAACCAAGATGAAGGAAGAAATGGAGAATCATCTAGCAAAGAAGAATGAAGAATGCAAGATGATGGAAGAGGAAAATAATATCCTAAGAAAAGAAGTTAATCATTTAAACGAGAGTCTAAAGAGCTCTCAAACCCTCGATGACATCCTAAGTCATCAAAGATCTCATCTTGATAAATCGGGTCTTGGTTATGCAGGTGAACCCTTAAATAGTAATTATGAAAACTCTGATGCTTCAAGCAAAAAGGATGTAGAGAAGCTTGGAAGAAATACTGATGCCCCCATTTCTAGCAAAAGCAAGGAGAAGATTCCAGATAACTTGGAAGAAACCCTACTCCAAGAAGATATGCAGTTGGTGTCAAGGATGAAAGAGGCAATGGATATCATCAAAGGATCCCAAGGCAAACTTCTTTTAGAAGTACATCAAGTAAATTTCCTTCCTCTAGGTACCGAATTATATTTTTTGGTTATTTCTAATTTTTTACAAACTTTGGGCACATGGAAAATCATTGTAGGGCATACCACAAGGATAAATATAATGGTTCCCATCAGTCTCCTAGAAGAAAATTTACAAGAAAAAAACATGCCTCTTCATGTATGTAAAAAAAAATAAATGCTTCAAATGTCATATCATTGGACATATGCCTTGTGATTGTAACTTGACTCGGGTTTGTAACCAAGCTAAAAACATGACTACCAAGCAAGACAATAAAGTCACACAAGTTTGGAGAAGAAAGAAAATTGGATCAGAAGGCATCTTCAACACTCAATATATCAAATCATGTTGTTGATCTAATAAGTACATATTTGGCAAATGTTATATTCCAAGTTTTGATGATGAAAATCTGCCAAAAATGAAGACCATGCATGCTGTTAGGGGGAGATTATGATTCTTGACTATTCTTTCAAAAGCTATCTGTGCAGAGCCCTATGAAATTCTTGATGAGTCACATATGGAAAATCATCTCTCGAGAGAAACTCTATTAAAGAACATGATCCTTTACTCATCTAATGGACCATTATTAAAGATGTCTTCCAATTGATCACAAGGCAACAATCTTTCTTCTCTAAAGAAAAAAGAAGAGTTAGAGGAGTTTATGCAAGCAGGGGGAGTCAGTTTATCATCTGCCTAATCCATTTCCATGAAGGCATGCAAAGGCTTAGGGGCGGCAAGTTCATTGAAGCAAGAGCACCACAACATTGGGAGAAACATAGCTATGAAGAACTATCATTGATGAAGGAAATACAATGAAGAAGCATATCAAGAAACAACCTGATAGGTGGAGTACTTGGGCACACCATTTTCCATTGATGTCAAAGGGGGAGAGAATGTTGGAAGGGAAAGAATATTACCATCAATTACAAAGGGGTAGAATATTGGTTAAGGTTGTCATTGATGTCAATATGGAATTGTTGCAGATGGAAAATATTATTGTGATACATGAATAACCCTTGTTCCTTTAACCTCATGCAATCCCGAGGAGAAAACCATAAGCATGAGACGATGAAAATTCCCTAGCTATATACCCCTATATATATGGTGACAATACCCTAATCTAATTATGCATGATCTAATGATGAATGATAGAGCCTTTTCCATGAAACCCTCCTAGGCACATTTCTTAGCTACATGAAACCTTAGATGGTTGGCCCTAGAATGATGCATGCATAAATCAATGAAGCCCCAAATTCCCATTACGCCTTTGAAGATGCCCTAATACTAATGAATCACACGAGTGAAGAAGCTCTAAACAATGTTGAAAACATAAAATCCTAAAGTTTGCCATAAATCAAATAATAATGAAAGTTTCACAATTATAATCTTCTTGATGGGTCAATGAATTTATTGAAGGATGAAATTGACACCATATTGTAGAGGAGTATTTTCCCTTTCTAACGAGCTATCACTTTCCCTCTAACTCCTTCTAGATTGAGACAAAATTATTTTCTAATATGGAATAATATATTTTCTTTGTTATGCGACATGAGCCTACTTGTGAAGTCGACCTCTCCTCCAAAAATAAATTTCTCTTCCATAAATTCAAAAAATAGTATATATTGATGTCTAAACTTGTTATTCAGCCATCAAAGTTCGATGAAAATAACAAAATTAGTATTAGAAGTATGATAGCAATCAAGTATACTAAAGAATATTATGTTTGGGTCAATTCTATTTTAATATTTTTGTTGGATTAAAGACCTATGGCTACAGAAAAACTATAACAACCACCTGTGGAGGACAGAGGCTCGAAATTGCAGTTTTCGGTAGTTTCATTCAAGCTCATACATACGACTTCAAATTATTCTTGTCTTGACACCTATGGGAAGTGATACAGAGCTCAAACGTTTTTAAATTCTGTGGGAGATTTGTAGAAGCTCAGACCTCAAGTAAAATTGACACGTATTAAACTTGGTTTGTGGGAGAAGTTCAGACCTTGATAAAAACAACCTATTACAAGTCTCTTGAGGGAGTACAACCACAAGAGAGGAAGAATAGTATCACTTTGGAGAGTCTCGAACACATCTATGGGAATGCAAATTTGTGCCTCGGATCTGTGGTGTGTAGACCACTTGTATCATCTCAGATTAGTGATTACAGTGGACTACCATTTGGAGCCTGTATAAGCTTAGATTAGTGATTATAGTGGACTACCATCTAGAGTCTATAGCAGCTCAGATTTGTGATCATAGTATCATTTCAAGTCTTTCAACATGTAGAAGCTCATTGTCACCTATCCTTTCGAACCTATGGAAAATAAGAGCCTTCAACTCTGATGAATTTGGAGGTGTAAAAGACCTATGGACTAGTCAAGGAATTAAAGCCTTAAATAGTGAAGATATTTGGAGCCTATCTCTTGGCTATATTTTTTCGCAACATTCTTGATGTCTCCTTGAAGCATAGTTATTTTAGTAGACACCTCTAAGCAAACTTGAAGATCCTTGAAGAAGAAGTAAGTTGAAGAAGTCTTATCAAATAAATTGAAGAACGCTTTGATGAAACCCTCTTGGATATATTCTAGAGAATCCTTTGTGACACTTTGAAGCATCTTTGAAGTCTTGGTAAAGCTACTTGAAAAGGATCATTGTAAAGCACTGCTTGAACCCTTAAAGAGGCTTAGACAAGGAAATTGTGAAATACTTGAAGTTTTGTGCAGAACTTGGGCTACCTATTGAAGACACCTTGAATGATACCTGAAGATATTTGGAAAACTTGTAGAAGTTGGTCTTTGAGATATTATTGAAGACCATGATGCATTGAAGTCATCATGAGGTTACCTTGGAGAAACTGTTTAGGTAACATGAAGCATTGTGGAGACACCTTAATGAGAATAAAAATTTGTTATTGATGACCTAAGTGCCTTGGAGATCATTTGAGGGCAGTGTTGAAGGTGAAGATATTGTCGGGGCTCATTTTTGAAGATATTGGGAGTTGTGAAGAATCATTGATCTTATCTTGAAGAATCAAAGGAAAGGGTTGGAGCCCTAGAGGATAATAGTCCCCAAGAGGCTAGGTTGGAGCCTGTACTAGAGATAGCATTGGAGCCCTTGAGGTTGGTGTCTCATAGTGACAAGGTCGGAGCCTTAGGAAGATAGGGTTAGAGCCTTGTAAAGTCTAAGTTGGTGCTTGGAAAAGTATAGGTTGGAGCTTGGGAGATTCAAGATTGGTGTCTTCATCTAGGGTTGGAGCACTAAACTATTATTGTGCTTGATTCGTTGTAAAGAAGCGGATTTAAGTCCTCATTATATCTAATTAATAAAATATTTTATTCTGTATTGTTCATTTAGTTTTCTAAATATAAGTGATCTTAACTGGTAAAAATAACAATTGAAAAGAAATATTGATTCACCTCCCTCTCACTATTTCCAACAATTGGAATCAAAGCAAGTACCTTCTCTCAAAGCCTAACAACTTGAAGTTAGAAAGCTTCAACCCTTCTAAAGATGTCTCTTATCCAACCATGAAAGCAGAAGACAATAAAATTGAGAAATATCCATTATTCAGTGGAAACTTTGAAATATGGATGGTAAGAATGAAGAATTTTTTAATGGCTCAAGGTTTTGAAGTCTAGGATCCAAGAAATATAATGCAAGAGTGATGAAGGAAGAAATCTTGAGTTGGCTACCATATCCTATAAAGGCCAAAGTGGAAAAAGGTTCATCAACAAAAGGTGTGTAGGACAAAGTTCAATATCTTCACTAAAAAGTAGCATTGATCATGACCTATAATCAAGAATATGATGGAAAGAAAGGAGGAAATACATAACCTATTAAAGAAGATGAAAACAAGAATGAAGACATCAAGGGCAAGAAAGACCAAGAAGATGAAGAAAATGAAGAATATCTCCAAGAAGATCTCATGGAAAAACTTGTAGCTACCCTAGAAGAGATAAGTAGTTTGAAAAAATAAAATGAAGAGCTCAAGAAGAAATCACAAGATGGTGACCATAACCTTGACAAGAAAAGACATGAAGTTGACATATTCAAGCTTTAGTGTTAGGTTCCTATACTACTAGTGTAACCCCTTATTGTTATTAGCACAACACCCTTATTATATTGTTGTGCCCATGTAGTCCCCATATTGTTATTATTGTTCCCAATAGAAGCCCACTATTGTTATTGTTGTTCCCTTACATTATTATTGTTATGTCGGCTCTAATTATATTATGACCTCTTAGACTCCTATATATAGATAGGAGGTCTTTTCGTTTGTATCATCCAATAATTTTTCATTCATGTAATGTAAAGGAGGTTTCCCCTTTGAAGAGGCTAAATTCTAAGATGTTTATCTCTCTTTTCTATCTTTTTGTGAGCTAGTTTCATAACATTTGGTATCAGAGCTTTGGATTCTAGGGTTTCACTGCTCCAAACAGGTCATTGTGGCATTTTCACTATACCTTTTTTTTGGCGATGTTTCAGAAGCTAAAAACAACATCAATTTGAGCCAAAATTGTCCTGAACTTTAGGTCCAAATTTCAGATCTTGTCTCACTACATTTTCGGAGATATGATCTGAGGAAGATAGGGTTTTTGGAGACTCCTGAATTACATTCCAAACAGGTGACCCGGGGAAAATCATCATAACTTTTGTTTTGAGAATCAAATTGGAATTTCGTAAAAAGTTTCAAAAATAGGATGACCTATAGTTTTTTGTATATCAGTTTCAGGTACTAAGGTCAAAAAAGTGACACGTGGCACTTCATACAAGTTAGCTCTACTGAACTAGTCTATAATCAGGTCACCATGGGATATTTGGCATAACTATTCCTTGGAGAATCTAATATTGATCAGACTTGTGGGGTTAGAAATAGGACTCAAAGTGATACTACAGGTCACGATTTTAGAAATGGAAGATCCAAAATTACAGAGTTACAATCGTTTCAAGATCGAGCTCCTAAAATCAAGAAAAGGTGATATGAGGAAGTTTGATGGGAAGGATCTAGTAAATTGCATACTACAGATGGAGCAATATTTTGATGTACATGAGGTGAAACTATTACAAAAGGTACATATTGCATCTTCATATGTAGAACTAGATCAATTTTTATGGTATAAAGGGCTTTGTTCTCGTAAACCACTTGTTACGTGGTCAATTTTCATGGAGGAAATGATAGCACAATATGAGGATACAAAGAGAAACACCTTCTTTAGCCAATCAATAAATCTCAAACAAAAGTGTTCAATGGCAGTGCACATTGAGGACTTTCAAAAATTGAATATAAGGGAAAATGATATTCCAGAGAAGCAGAGGATTGATGTCTCTGTAGGGACTTTAAAGGATAACATTCAACATGAGGTTCATATTTGGGAACTTGATTCATTGGTGAAGGCATTCAGGTTGGCAAGAAAAGTGGAAAGAAAAATTATGGCAACAAGGAAGTCTACCCCTCACAACTATAAATATGGAAGTGTTGCTTTTCCTAGCCTTCCACAACCTACAAGGTTGACACCAAAAAAATTGGAAGAAAAAAGAGCAAAAGGACTTTGTTACAATTGTGATAACAAATACATTAAAAGCCATAAGTGTGCTCAGAAGAAATTATTTTACGTTAATTGTGAAAAGGAGGAAGAAAATGATCAATAAATGTCAAAAGAATAGGATATACAACAAGAACCAATCCCAGACAAAGAAGAAATGAATCCGACCATATCTTGTAAAGCATTGGCAACAATTACCACTCCTCGAACTCTCAAGATAGAAGAACATATCAAGAAGAAAAAAGTTCAAGAAGTGAAAGATCACATTGAGCATCAAGAAATGAATCTGACCATATCTTGTAATGCATTGGCAAAAATTACCACTCCTCAAACTCTCAATATAGAAGGACTTATCAAGAAGAAAAATGTTCAAGAAATGAAATATCACATCGAACATCAACAACAAGTTCTCCAACTTTTAAAGTATAACGCCACTTTGGTGCAGAATCGAATGAAACAACATGTCGATCAACATCGCAGTGAAAGAAATTGATGTAGGCAATTGGGTATTTTCACGGCTACATCCATATAAAAGAATGTCCCTCAAGAAAGTTATTTATGAGAAGGAAATGTTAACAATACTACATGCACTTAAGAAATGGCGACCTTACCTAATGAGAAGACACTTCAAGGTAAAAACGGATCATGATAGTCTTCAATAATTTTTAGAAAAAAGACTATCTTTAGAAGAATAGAAAATTGGGTCACAAATATGTTGGGTTATGACTTTGAAATCATCTACAAAAATGGGAAGCAAAATTTTGTTGTAGATGAACTCTCAAGAAAGGATGAGGATGTGGAAGCATTTTGTGCTATTTCTATTATCCAAATAGATTGGATAAATGAAGCAAGGGATGAATGGAAGAATAACGAAGAAGTGTGGCCACTCATTCAAAAGTTGCAAAAGATCCTAGTTCAAATAATATTTCTAGAACTTGATGAGGAAAGAAAAATCATATTGGAACCTGAAGCAGTCATAAAAACAAGAAATTGACAGCTATGAAATCGATCAATTTTAGAGTATCTCATCAAGTGGAAGAACTTACCCGCTAAAGATTCCACATGGGAGGATGAGAATTTTATACAGAATCATCCAGAACTACTCAAGCATTGAGGAAAACACTTTTTGAAGGAGGGGGGCATGTTAGGCCCCTATACTACTAGTGTAACCCCTTATTGTTATGAGTACAACCCCCTTATTATATTATTGTGCCCCATAGAAGCCCATTATTGTTATTGTTGTGCCCTTACATTAATATTGTTATGTAGGCTCTGATTATATTATGACCCCTTAGACTCCCATATATAGAGAGGAGGTCTTTTCCTTTGTATCAAATAATTTTTCATTCCTGTAATGTAAAGGAGACTACCCTCTTGAAGAGGCTGAATTCTAAGACGTTTATCTCTCTTTTCTATCTTTTTGTGAGCTGGTTTCATAACATTCAGGTACAAGAAAGAGATAAGGATCTCACCAAGCTTAAGGAGGAATTTCATCAAAACAAGAAAAGGCATCATGAAGAAGTCATATCCATGAAAAATCAATTGGATAAAGAAAAGAAAAAGGAAAACACTTTTTCAAGCCATATTGAACAAAGAAACAAGGAGTTGAACAAACTTGAAGTGAAAATTGATCAATACAAGGAAGAGGTATCCTCCCTTAAAGCAAACAAAACACCTCGAGGAGCTAAAATAGTAACGGAAGTTTTGAATCCCTTAGAAGGACAAGTTGATGAAGCAAAAAAGGAAAAAAATGTCATATCATGCCAACTAGAAGAAATGGATGAAGACATCACCAAATTATAATCCCAAATCACCTCAATTAAGGCCCAATCATGTGAAGAAACTAATATTAAGGAATAAATGGATAATCATCTAGCAAAGAAGGATGAATAATGCAAGATGATGGAAGAATATAAAGAAATCTCAAACCCTAGATGACATCCTAAGTCATCAAAGATCTCCTCTTGTTAAATCGAGTCTTTTTTATGCAAGTGAACCCTCAAATAGTAATGGTACAAACCCTAATGCTTCAAGCAACAAGGATGCAGATAAGCTTGGAAGAAATATTGATGCCCCCATTTCTAGCAAAATCAAGGAGAAGAGTCAAGATAATGTTGGAAGAAACACTACTCCAAGAAGATATGTAGATGGTGTCAAGGATGCAAGAGGGAATGGATATCATCAAAGGATCCCAAGGTAGAATGATTTTAGAAGTACATCAAGGAAATTTCCATCCTCCAGTACCAAATTATATTTTTTGGTTATTTTATTCTTGTACATACTTTGGGTAAATGGAAAAATATTGTAGGCATACCACAAAGATAAATATAATGATCCCCATCAATGTCCTATAAGCAACTTTGCAAGAATAGGTCATGCCTTCTCATATGTGTACAAAAGGAAATGCTTCAAATTTCATAACATTGGACATATACCTCATGATTGTAGCTTGAATTAGGTTCGTAACCAAGCTAAAAACATGACTACCAAGCAAGAGAATAAAGTCACACAAGTTTGAAGAAGAGATAAAATTGGATCAGAAAGCCCCTTGAACACTCAAGATATCAACTCATGTTTTTGATCTAATAAGCACATCTTTGGAAGATGTGATATTCCAAGTTTTGATGATGAAATTCTACCAAAAAGGAATACCATGCACACTATTAGAGGAAGCTTATGATTCTTGATTATTCTTGCAAAACCTATCAGTGAAGATCCCTATGAAATTATTGATGAGTCACACATGGACAATCATCTTTTGAGAAATTATCTCTCAGTAGAAACTCCATTGAAGAACATGATCCTTTACTCATCTAATGGACCATTATTGAAGATGTCTTCCACTTGATCACAAGGCAACAATATTTCTTGTCTAAAGAAAAATGAAGAGCTAGAGGAGTTTATGTAGGCGGGGGGTGTTGAATCTACCTCATCCATTTCCATGAAGACATGAAAATTCTTAGGGGGGGAAAGCTCATTTAATCAAGAGCACCATGACATCAGGAGAAACATATCTATGAAGAACTATTATTGATGAAGGAAATACGATGAAGAATAATATCTAGAAACAACTTGATAGGGGGAGTACTTGGGCACCCCATTTTCCATCGATGTCAAAAGGGGAGAGAATGTTGCAAGGGAAATAATATTTCCATCAATGAAAAGGGGGAGACTGTTGGTTAAGGTTGTCATTGATCTCAATATGGCATTGTTGGAGATGGAAAATATTCAGTGATACATGAATAACCCTTGTTTCCCTAACCTCATGCAATCCCTAATATAAAACCCTAAGCATAAGATCATGCAAATTCCGTAGCTATATATCCCTATATATATGATGACAATTCCATTTTCTAATGATGCATGATATAATGATGAATGAAGGATCCTTTTCCATGAAACCCTCCTAGGAACATTTATTAGCTACATGAAACCTTAGATGGTTTTCCCTAGAATGATGCATACATAAATCAATGAAGCCCTAGATTCCCATGATGCCTTTAAAGATTCCCTAATCCTAATGAAGAACACAATTGAAGAATCCCTAAACATTTTCCAAAACATAAAAACCTAAATGCTTCCATAAATGAAATAATGATGACAGTTTCACAAATATAACTTTCTTGATGGGAAAATGACTTCATTGAAGGAATAAATTGACACCATATTGTAGAGGACAATTTTCCGTTTCTAACAAGCTATCACTCACTCTCTAACTCCTTCTAGATTGAGAGAAAATGAATTTTTAATTTGGAGTGATATATTTTCTCTGCTAGCTAACATGAGCCTACTTGTGAAGTCAACCTCTCCTCCAAAAATACATTTCTCTTCGCTAAAAGTCAAAAACTAGTTGATATTGACATCTGACTTGTCATTCAGCCATCAAATTTCAGTGAAAAACATAAAATTCAAATTAGATGCATGATATAAATCAAGGAGGTCGAGGAAGATTAAGTTTGGGTCAATTCTGTTTTAATATTTTTGTTGGATTAAAGACCTAGGGCTACAAAAAAAACTATAACAACCACCTGTGGAGGCCAGAGACTCAAAATTTTTGTTTTGGGTAGTTGCATTCAAGCTCGTCCATCAGAATTCAAATTATTCTTATCTTAACACTTGTTGGCAATGATAAGGCACTCGAACTATTTTAAAGTTTGTGGGAGATTTACAAAAGCTTGGACCACCAATAAACTTGAGACTTGTTAAAGTCTATTTGTGTGAGAAGTGTAGACCTTGAAAACAACAATCTCAGACAAGTCCCTTTAGGGAGGACAACTACCAGTGAGGAAGAAGAATCTCATTTTTGAGAGGCTCAAACACGCCTATGGGATTGCATACTTGTACCTCAGATATTTGGTGTGTAGACCAGATGTTGTAGCTCGGATTAGTGATTACAGTGGACTACCATTTGGAGCCTGTATCGGTTCAGATGAGTGATTACAGTTGACTAGAATTTGGAGTTTGTAGCAGTTCAGATTTGTGATTGCAGTATCATTTGAAGTTTGTCCGCCTGTAGCAACTCACTGTCATCTATCCTTTTGAAACTATGGTAAATAAGTGCCTTCCAAAATGATGAATTTTGAGATGTAAAGGACATGTGATCTAGTCAAGGAATTGAAGGATTGAATAGTGAAGATCTTTAGAGCCTATCTCTTGGGTTTTTTTTAAGCAACATTATTGAAGTCTCCTTGAAGCACCATTATTGTAGTAGACACCTCTTAGTACACTTGAATATCCTTCAAGCATAAGTAAGTTGAATAAGTCTTATCAAAGCGATTTAATAATACTTTGATGAAACCCTCTTGGAGATATTCTTGAGCAGCCTTTATGACAATTTGAAGCATATTTTAAGCCTTGGTAAAGATGCTTGAAAAGGATCATTGTAAAGTAGCCACTAAAAGAAAAAAGGACGTTGGTGAGGGTCGAAAATTGTCACCATAAGCTCATTGGTGACGAACAAAAGAGCCTCATCACCAAAAATTGAACGTCACCAAAGGTGGTGCCGCAAAAAGTATATGTGTTGTGGTGACATTCAAGGTCTATCAAAAATAATGATTTATAATGACAGATAATGATTGTCGCCATTTCATATGATTAATGGTGATGAACATTAGCCTCCGTCACCAAAAAATTGAGCATCACTAAAGGTGGCATCACCAAAAGTATGTGTTGTGGTGACATTCAAAGTCCATCATGAATAATGATTATATTGACAAATAGTGACCATCACAATTTCTTATGAGCAACAATGATTTATTGTGATGGACCTTTCATTCCCATCACTATTGATGTATGTATATGGAAACATTCATTGACCGCCACCATTTCATATTTTGGTGAGGGTCTAAAAATATCGTCGTAAGCTCATTGGTGATGGTTAAAAGAGCCTCCATCACCAAAACTTGAATGTCACCAAAGGTCGCATAGACAAAAGTATTGTTGTTGTCGTGACATTTAAGTTCTGTCACGAATAATGATTATAATGACAAATAGTAACCGTCACCATTTCAAATGAACAACATTTGTTTATGGTGGACTTTTCATGGTTTTCACTATTGATGCATATATATATGGTGAGATTCATTGACCATCAACATTGCATATTTTGGTGAGGGTCAAAAAATGTCACCATAAAGTGATTGGTGATGGTCAAAAGAGAGTCTATCACTAAAAACTGATTGTCACCATTTCATATGAATATCAGGGAATGATGGAATCAAACCACCGACCTTCTTCTTGTAAAGCAGGTGCTTTTCCATTGAGCTAGCACCCTTTAAATAATTAGACTTTAAAAATTTAAACCTTGGAACTTTATAACTTATAAATTCTACAATTTTCAATAAATTATAAAACTTTGTAAAGTCTTGGCAAATCTTTTACTAAACAGGAAAAATAACATTGAACCTACAAGTCCCTACCTAATTGGTATGGAAGTTATCAAAAGTGGGTGGGGGGAATAGATACATATAAGATATTCAATATGTTCAGTTGAACACCCAATTATAAGTGAAACTTTGAAGACATTTATAGCCTATAAATGACTTATAATTACCAAATCTAAAATATGTAATTACACAAAATATTGACTTATCACCTTGTGAATCATGTAATTTTGTTGTGATAGCATAAAAATCTGCCTCTAGAAGACTAATTTTCATTCCTAAAAGAAAAAAAAAAGTGAACATATATGATTCAATTATGAATAATGAGCTACTGCTTGAATCCTACTGGTTATGGGGTCTATAAAACTAATTGGGAGTGATTTTCATTATTGACGAATTCAAGATGTCAAAATACAATGATCAATAACAATGATCATAAAATGAAACCCCTAAACAAATGTTAAAATGATAAGCACAAAGTTTGGCTAATACCCATCACACCAACAAAATATCCGAGGGGCATTCAAACACTTCCAAATCCACACCAAACACGAGTATCTAAATATGCAATCTCATGGATACAAGGAAAGCACTCTCTACCTCTCAACGATAACTATGTCCTCCTACAAGAAATTCAACTAGCAATGTGGTGTGAATACAAGAACCTCAAAGAAAAAGGAACTACAAAGTACAAAAATACACTACATCCCCCTCTACCTTTATAGAATAGATCTAGGAGAATAACAAAAGATTGATAGACAATAAGACTAGGAATTGTGCCTAAAGCTGCAAAGATACACTGAAGGAATAGAATATTTGTGTCTGCCCAACCCAAGCCTGTAGAGAGACACCTTTGATGTAATTATGCTACTTTGTCTCCATGTAGCTAGAACGAGGTTAAATTCTATAAGAAAACTTTGCAAAGCCTTCTACTAATATTCTTCTTATATGGTCTGGTTCAGGAAATTTATGTTCCTAAAAAGAAATTGGATTCTCTAATAGTTCCATTGAAAACATGTAAAGATGCTATCCATAATGCTAAAGGTAAATTTTCTCCTGAGGTGTTTATTGGCAAAAAACAAAATTCAAGTTCAACCAAAATTGCATACTATCCAAAAACAATTCCTGCATCAATTAATGAGGGAAATCAATTAATTTGACAACTAAACCATTCATGATTTCTCAAACTGATCAATGGTTTGTTTCATGATCTATTATGTTTATTGTATAGGGTTAATGATTGCACCATCTTGTATTCTGTATTGATTTCTTGTTAAAGATATGTCTCAATCTCATCATGAAAGATAAGAGGATATCTGATGTTCAATCATCTGTATACTCTCCACAAACTATAAGAGTTTTTCCTATAACAATAACTATAGTTTAAATATCAACAAAAAACTCATTAGACTATATTGTATGTTTAGTGGAAGCTTCTAATCGGCGCTCTACATTTTACATGTGCCTATCGCTTTATAAGGGCCAGAATGTCCATGGTAGAATAAAATTTTACATCACTACAACGCAACTCAATAAAAATAGTTAAATGCAAAATGGCAACTATGATAGAGTAATAAATTCATATCTAGATAAAACAAATTACTAAAATTAAGGGTTATATAAAACAAAGAGTACACGATCAAGATTTTACCCATGAAATAAATATGCAATTTAATGAGCTTATGTTCAAATTCGAAACATGTATTCTTTAGAAAAATAGAAGAGAGAGCTTTAGCTTTCAAAAATTAAGATGACTTTAAAATAATGTCCATCTTAATGACAATTTAGGATATGCAAAAATGTATAATAGAAATGACATGATCACTAGATAATTTCACTAAGCACAAGCCTACCATATGCAGATATTAGATGAATGGAAAATTAATGTCATGTGAGAAGAAAATTAGTTAAAATCAACACACATGAAAATCTTTGAAATCATTGCTTTTGCTTTAAATTTATTAAAAATAAATGCATCTTAAAGGATTTTGGTTTAGAAGCCTATTTGGATAGAATATTGCTGACAACTTACTTTATTTTAGTTTCATTCACTATTCACTTCTTGGGGCACTTGGATTTTTTCAGTGCTAAAGAAACTTTTATAAAATGATATGGTATATTTACATTACTGCTAAATTCAAATTATTCTCACTGAAATCTAATATTTATGGATGGTATCATTTAGTGTGGATGTTAAGAAGGATTATTTTGCAAAAGTAGTTAGGGTTCAAGCATGAACTTCTTTGGTTTTGGGGAATAATTATGTGCTTTTGTTGGTTTTGGCACCAAGTGGAAATAAATCTTACCTTTGTGTTTCTTGGTTGAACTGACAACTCCCTCCTCATAATAATTAAAAATGTACAACTCTAAACCAGGTCATGTAATTAGATGAAACTCTAGTAGGTTGTATCAAGAGAGAATGCCTCCTCTCACTTATTCCTTGTAACTACATGAAATGGTGTGTTGCCATTTCTGTTAGGTAGCATAACTATTGTTGGGTCAGCCTGAAGTAGTTTCTTCACCACATACAAGCAATTGGATCCTTTTGATGCCATTTCCATTGATGTCTAGCCCTTTATGTCTATTCTTCGAGCCATTTGTGGATCCTTTGCTAGTAAATCTCTCACAATATTTGTGTAACCACTTCTTGTAGCCAACTGCAGTGCATTATTGCCATTGTTTTTGGAAATCCCTATCAACTGTGTCTAGCAAGAAGCTCGCTGACCACCTCAACATGACCCTTAGTTGTAGGAGAAAAAAGGTCATGCATTTACTAAATCCAAAGTTTTTCTTAGATCAAGGTTGTGGTTTAGAAGCTCCTTGACAACACGTGTAAAATTTATCAGTGAAATTCATATGAATGTATCGTGCTATGTATTTGTATATCAACATTCATAATATGTGATCCAAAAACCCAATTCAACCTCAATAGATCAAAAAATGAATTCCACTATTTAGTAGTCCACAACTCACATTCATCAAAATAGAAAATGGCGAAGAGGTTTCTCACATGGCATGTCAGATAAAAAATCAGATAGAGAACATAAGATACGAATTTGATTTCATATGTATTGTTGTTTTGAAATTTGATCTATGATTTTAAGTTGTGAAGGGAGAGTATGAGTAGCATTTCTCCTTATGTGTCTCTCCATTGGTTCCCAATAACACATAAGTATCATGGAAGCTTGCTAGTCCAAATGGTGATGCTAAGTCATCTTAGACTTGATATCAAGAGGTGGTTGTACTGCATTCTTTGTTTGATAAAGGGGAAATATTTTGCTTGAAGGTTGGTTCTCTTGCTTTTATGTCATTCGTTGGATGCATGATGGCTATATATTTTCCTTGCACCTTTGTCTATTAGGATTGAATCATGTTCCCAAGACTCAGAGTGGTGAAGTAAAGTATGTTCCCTATCATGGAATTCATTGATTATGATTGTATACACATTACTCTAACCTATTTAGCAAATGAAATCCTTTTGTGATGAGTTCATGAGAAACAAATTATAGCAGACTCGGGTATTTAGATAGAAGAAGCGCAACATGAATATTACTCACGATTATTTGCTCCAAGTACCCCTCAGTTAGAGAGGCTTAAGCTGGTTAAACTGAGTATTATGGGTTGTCTCTATCAAAAGTGTGATTTGTAGTTTTTAAAAGCTTGTGGTTCACCCTATGCATGCATTGGCATGATGATGTGATCTGGTATCAACCATGGGAAAGGAACATATTGAATGTTCGCTCCATTTATTACTTTATATACATTGGTAAATTTTTAATTAGTAACTCAACACTAGGAATGTGTAGGTGCTACTTTGAATTATACCTCTCCTGAAATTCTTAAATAGAATAATCTACTTTTGTTGATTTTCTCAACATCCTAAATGGGGCACCAAAAAAATATTAATACAAGAATATAGCATGAGTCAGCAATTTTGTAAAGGAGTTCTGCATTCCACATAGTAATAAGTGATAGGAATTTATGGGGCTATTAATTATTTGGGATTATGTATCTAAAAATATATTCCAAATTTTTTAATAGTATTGGACTATGGTTTGAATCCCTAACTATGGTGTTTAAGTGAACTTGCAAGAAGACTTTTAGAAAATAAACATGGGCTATACATATGTAGTAGCCATTAAAGGCTATTTTTCTAGAGTTATTATGTTTTTTGGTGTTTACTCGAAGGGTCTTAATGTGAAACAAGGTTAAGAAAAATTATCTAATAGGAAAGAAACCAACCAATTCCTAGGAGCTATGTAAAATAAATTGAAATTTATCATCAAATCCATCAACAACATATGTACAGAGACTTTGATCCTGACACTATGATAATGTAGAAGGAAAGAAAAAGTTATATTCATAGTTGATGATAGAAGTCAAAATACAGGTCAGTACATAGCAACTAAGAACAACAAGGGTGAATGCATATGGACCATAACACTTTCATAGATCCCTTTAGTGGTAGATCATAAGAATTTCAGACACATCTAGTTGTTGCAACAACTACATAGCTAGTGCATATTTGTTTTTCACCTCCTGAGCTTGCAAAAATGGAGAACAACCCCCTTAACTTGGCACAAAATTACGAGATGCTCTGAAAGTTTTTCGATCTCAGTATTTGTGGGGCAAGCTAAAAAATATGTGGATGAGGTTATTTAAGTGCATGAGATATGTAGATACACAAAAGAAGATAGTGGGGAGGAAAAAAGAGATATTCACTAGACAAGGAAAGCTATAGAGAATTCAAAAATCTAATGTTGATAAGGACACCTATAGAAAAATATATCCCAACAGGACACTTATATAAAAATATATCCTAATAAGAACACCCTCTTAGTATGTGTATTGAAGTGTAGTGTGGGTAGAAAATTCCACAATAATATTTGTGATTTTACTTACAAAATGATAAAAATAAGCCTTAATATTAACTTTGTTAAAGTCCAAGTGGAAGCATGAAGGAAAATCAATGGCCAAGGAGAATGCATAATTCCCCAAAAATAGAAGAAGAAGAGGATGCAAGGATTGGAGTTGAAGCAAATAGGAGAGTAGGGAAGGAGGCAGTAGGAGGGATTTCAAGAGGAGGTAGGGACTAGGATGACCTAGTTCATTTCGGGACCAGGAAAAACAATTTTACTTTGTGAAAGATGTCAGAGATGAAGCTTGAAAAATTTTCTTCGGAATTAGGCGAGAAGTTTTTAGAATTTAATGGGACTATGATAAATATATGGAGAATAGTAAACTTGGAGTTGATGTGTAGGCCATGGAAAAACAATAACAACATTTGACATAAAATGTGATTATACAACAAAAATATGTTGAGGAACAAAACATGCAATTGGACAAGGTACTAGAAAAGCTGGATGGCTCATGAACAAAATGAGTGCATTGATTTACAATGTCAAGGAGTGAAAGAAAAGTTAGACTGGAGATGAGGAAAAACTCTTTAAGCTATTGGAAAAACACCATATCCTCGACCCAAAGGGTACATTCCCTTAGAGAAGTTTGGGTTTGAGCTAGGAGGTTATGCCTAGAATTTTGGGATTTTAGGGTTGCATCTAGTTTAGCATCCTATCTGGTATTTCTATATGAATAAAATATTAATAATAAAAATTCTTTTATCTTTTAAAAATAAATTTTGTGACAAAAAATGACTCTACTTGGCTCCTTTTGAAAAAGAAACATGGATGAATAATATTCTAAACCAATCATGTTAGTTGCTTGTAATGAATACATGATCCTGACTCCTAACATCTAGGATCTACTAGAGAAAAGATAATCATAATGAATTGATTTAATTGCCACAAGAGAAGATATGTGCATGACAAAACAATGGAAAATATTCATCCTCAGAGGGGATTTCTCATATAGCAGAGATGGGAGAGCCAAAAGAACAAATGACATTTTTATCAATATATATTCAATCACTATTACAATAGGTTCATGTATATTTATATTGTCTTCATATCTCTTTATCAAATAGTCACATCATTGTCCCTCTATTAATAACGATTAAAGGATTTTATTATTATTCATTCAGCTGCGATTGTCCTATTCATAATTACCAAAATGGTACATAATATCTTGACAAATGTTTTCCCTTATACTTCTATTTTTGCTGAGTAGAGAAAATATAAATTTTGCAGTCCTATGCCACCATACACTACTCATAGCTTCCCATTATGGGCTTCAAAAGTCTACTTTACCTAGTCAGACATGTGATAAATCTCCATGGCATAGGAAATCAAAATAGTCTATAAATTTTGTATATCCTACAATTAAACCTGTCTAACTAATTATTGTACTCAAACTTGTCCAATGGCCCCAGAGCATAGGCATCAAAGTAACCTTAGTGACACCATAATGACAAAGAATTCCCTAGCTCATATTTGTACTAATAGTAAATAACTTTTTAAAAGAAAGAAACAACTATACTATGATTGATGCCTAACTACTATTTACAAGAAAGGTAGCGAAGTGTATTATTAGTTCCAATTTCCATATCATTGCATGATTGGTTTACAAAAAACATCTTCTAAAAAGGGGCATGTTAAAGGGAGCTTGTATATCTTTTAAGTATAACAATTAAAAGTTAACATTCTATTAAACTACAAAGAGAAGAAAATGGACAGGAAAAAAACTAGTATAGAGAAAACTGTGAATGAAAAACTTACCCTTCCATCATTCTAGTAGTGTGCATCCGACATGTATCCCATGTAGAGAAGATTGAAAACTTATAAGTTTTTTCAATTTGATAAAGTTCAAATCATATGTTTCAAGTCTTAGTAGATGGTTATAAATCTTATAAATTGATAGAGTTCAGCTTATAGGTTTCTAGGTTGCAACATAAGATGCATACTCAAGTTACTAGTGGCATACACATGTCATCTACAAGGTTCTAATTTGTCCAACACCAATAACCATATCATATTCTCTAAGGAAGTCTCACCCACAACATACATGAGTAAGGCATATTGATTATGATTTTCAGAGGCACATTTGTATTCAATAATATAAAAGAAATAATCATCTCTACTTTAGACTCACTTCATTGTAGACTTCAAGGACAAAATTTTGGGTTATATTCTATGTTGTTGTCTTTTCCACCTATAGTGGGAGCTACAATCAGTGGTTGGGTATGGTCCATATAAGGCTACCCACACAAAGAGTTGAAATTTTTCAGGCCTAAAACACTAGAAATTACACACTAAATAAATTCTAACTGGACATATTAAATCTAGATTCAATATAGAAGCATGAACAAACCCTCATCCTCGTTTGACCCTAAGTTCATCCATGTATATATTGAATGTTTTTTTCATAATAATGAAAGTTATTTAAAATTTGAAACAAAAAGGAAACAATTTCCTAAGTAATAGTTTCAAATCATATAAAATTTGTTTCACATTATAGGATATTAACATTGGTCATATGACACTATAAATATAGGTAACTTCTCATAAAAAATTTCATGCCTAAGCTCTTGAATACACGAATGAAAAACACCACATGATAGCATTAATCAAGAAATAAAATAAATAAATTTCTGAAACAAATACATGTATTCCCCATGAGAGCTCTACTTCCGCACTAATAGTTAAAAGTTTTGAATTGAGCCCCTCTCGTAATAGGCAGATTGAATCAGAAATATGACCCTTAGATGCAAAAACATTTTTTCCCTTTTGAGTTGAATAGGTAGGAGAAATGGTAGAAACCACACTTGCAACCTTCTGTGTTGCCTTTTCTCTCCTAACTCTTCTTTCCATTTGTTGATTAAATATTGCCTTTATATTATATGTATTCTACAAAGGAGATGCAGAAGAGTTGGCTGAAACTTTCATTTTGTTCAGATATATTACACTACCTTCCAAGTGCAGGTATAGAACTAGTGGAGCTTGGATATTAAGATTCACATTCCTTTTCTGAGTGAATTGCAAAAAATTAAACTCCATTTGAGAAGTTCATATCTTTTAATCATTCCATTTCAATGATTCTAGCCCTTCCCATCCTTCATAAGTAGGCTTCAAAAGGAAATTACTTCAAGTATTTACTTTCTAATGGTGTTCAACCTTCTGATAAAGTATCTATCTCTCTGGCAGCCTTCACATCTAGTGGTGCTAGGTCATTTACTTGACTTATTGTCTAATTTTATTGCCAAATATTATAGAGCTAGCCTTATCTGTTTATGTTGCAAACTACGGTAGTTTTGAAAATAAATCCTTATACAAATGGAAAACTACCTTATTGTTGGATATTTACTTAAAGGCATCCTGAACACTGATATCACCCTACATTTATAACTATAAAAGACTTTGGTTACTCAGTTAGTTGAAGTTTGAAGAGACTAGAAGTAACTGAACATATCATTTTACTACTTTGGAGAAGCCAAATTCGCGATGTATGTTAGGAAGCGAATGAATTTTTTTGATGGAGGCACTATGGTTGATATGGAGATAAAATATGTTATTTCACACATTCCCCAGTATGTTGATCAATCCGGCAATATAGACAAGTGGAACCTCTTGTTAAAATTTCCTGAAATGCTCATGTTCTGACCATATTATCAAGGATAATGTGTCATTGATTTAGTTCTTTCTTCTTATCCTACATCCATTCTTCCTAGACTCCATTTCCTTTTAATTTTTCATTATCATAGATGGAAACATGCATATTCTATAGCTTGTTAGAATACAAACCTTATCATTCAAACTGCTTGGATTTACCTCATATGTTACACTCCAATAGTAAATGATTTGTTGTTATTTATTAAAGTCACTTCGAAACATCCCCACTCATCCAAGTGGGGTGGATCCATGCTTGTTAAATTATTTATTTACAACTATTTTGGAAGGGATCCTTAGTTGTGAAATTATTTCCATGGACTTCCTACTTGCATGGGTTTTTTCATGTTAATTTTTCTATGCTCACTCCCTTGGTTGTTGTTTTTCTTATGATGATAGATAGAAATGGTCCTCTTTACAAAATTATAAATTCTTGATTATTTTTCATATGGTATTAGAGTCATGTGCACACCACCTTATCAAGTGGGGAAGGGATAATATTTCAAGAAGCATCAATGTTGATATTGAGAGTGTAGTATTTTACATATTTTTTATAATTTAGCTGGAGAAAAATTGAATTGAAAAAGCTTGATATATCCTAGAATCTTGATAAGGACCTATATCATTAGAGGGCATGGGTGGGTGTATTTTATGCCCCCCTATACCTCTTTAGTTGCTCCTTTTTGCTCCATTATATTCTCTCAAATTTTCCATTATGATATTCTAATTGGTGTTATAGATCCTGTTCTTCAAACTTATTATTTCCAAAGAAAACCTCATGGGGAAGCGTCAAGGTTGTTCCCCACATTTTGTGGATGTTACCTGGTGGGAACCTGTTGGCCTCTAATTATGGTGTTCGACCTAGTAAGGGCGTTGAGTGAAGCACACACTAGAGGCAACCACCCTAGGGGATTAACCTCAAGAATTCCTACATGAAGCTAAAGCCTCAAAGTACACAACCACTTTACATAGCCTAATGGGCTAGCTATTCTTAAATCTTATTAGATTGATCTCATCAATATTGTTTCTTCAATTTGAACCATTTCTGGGTCAGACTGGCCAATATCAACACCATTTTTTTCTTCCCAAGGAAAACATTCCAGAAAGCCATGAGTATTTTGTTGTATTCCTTGGATAGTAATGGGGTAAACCATTGACATAGATTATGGTTCTTAACCCTAACCTCCCAACTCTGAAAGGACACACGTATAGCTGCAAGATCACTTGAGCCTACCTTTGGGGCTATGCCAATATTACTACTTATTTCCTAACAGTGCAGTTTTCATACTTGTCACTCCTTTTCAGTTTGTATTGGCCTTCCTTACTCATATTATGGATTCCATTTCAAGTCCATAAAATGTGTTTCTCCTTGGCCACAGTTATTCCAATCAAAATATGGGATTTTTCCTACTTGTTTATCAATACATTACATTTAATATGACAATTAAGGATGTGGCATGACTGCTAGTTTGAAAACCGAACGTATGAAATGTTAATATCTTCTTCACCAATATAATTTAGAATTGTTGTACAATGTGTAGATGAACATGCATATTCCTTCAAAGGTGGATCTTTTAAGTTGGTTTCTTTTCAAAAGTTGTGCAATAATATTCCAAGCACTTCTAAACATGGAGAAATCAATTTACTGGAAGAGGGTACTTTGCCAATTTGTGTTTCTTATATTCCTAATGCAAAATATCCATTGAATGCTTAGTATATGGACAGTAATTCTCTTTCACCAGTAAATTCAAAGGCAGGTGACACTTTTTAGATACAATTATTCTGAGTGACAATTGGAATTAAAAGATGAAATATTATAGACACTTGAGAGATATGAGTGTGAATTTGATAGGGTGGAGTAGGAACGTGGATCCTTGAATTCTAAAATTCAAATTTTCATCCTAGATGTTTTGATGTTTCTATATACTGCTAGCAAGAAGAATTCAAAGAAATAGATGAAAAAAGAATTATCAAGGATTTAACTTGAAGTATTAAATCATCTTCTTCGGGATACATAAATAAGGATAGAATTATACTACCTTCATTGGCATCAAAGTTAGCTGAAGTGGGGGTTAGAAATCAATGCTTCATAGAGCTATCATTTCAATGCCATAGAAAAGGAACATAAGACAAAAAAATCTATCATGTGTACAATTGGAAGACAAATTATTGAAACATAGGATCATGGTGTTAACAACATGGATGATAATTTGGAAGATGAGGCTGTGGAAATCTAATCAGTAATAGCTGAAGATTCAAGTTCACATTATTTTATCAAAATAAATCTAGGGAAACTTTTTAATTGAGCTCTAAAGTGGGCAGTTCAGTATTGTTTAACTCAATGCCTTTGCCTAAAAGTTATATTGGTGGCACTTGTTATTATCTTCTAAAATTTCACATATGTCACTACAGAAGCAAAATGGTGTGGTGCTTTAATTTTATGAAATTTCACACATGCCACCGACTATCTCAATGACTATTTTAATTTTGAAGGAGATGCCTCCCAACAGATCTCTTTAGGAAGATTCAAATCAAGTAAAGGTTGAAAAATTTGTTGTAAATCTAGATAAAGACGATGTAGTATCAACATGTTTGCAAATGAAGACATCAAATAATGTTGCAAATGATATTGCTTTGGAAGAATACATTAAGGGGGAAGAAAACACCTTTTCTATGAGGAGAGGTCGACCATCCACCAGAACTTTGGTTGTGTTTCCAACAAGTGTTCTTAAGCAATGGGCAGAGGAAATATGCAACAAGGTTACCAAAAAAGCCAATCTATTTGTCCTGGTCTATCATGGAAGTAATAGGACAAAGGACCCTGACGAGCTAGAAAAGCATGAAGTTGTTTTGACTACTTATTTCATGCAGGTTCCAAAATAGGATCTTGGAGATGATTATGAAGAAGTTAAAATAAATCCCGATGATTCTAGTCTAATTGGCTCTTTTATTCTTAAAAGGAAAAATAAGACATCAAAGAATATTAGGAAGACAAAGAGTAGAAAGGGAGAAATTGGCTCCTCAAGTGAACCTATTCCTCACCCTCTTACAAGAGTGGGTTGGTTTAAGGTGGTTCTAAATGAAGCTTAGAGTACTAAGAATCATAGGACCCAAGTTGCTAGATCATGTTGGGGTTTACGGGATAAACAAAGGTGATGTCTCTTTGGGAAACCAATCCATAATTATATTGATGACCTTTTTATCTACTTTAGGTTTCTTAAACATGATCTATATGTTGTTTATAATTCTTTCATTTCCAAAATAAAGTTGTCGATTTCCAGAAATCCAATTTTAGGATACCAAAAGCTCCAAGTTGTCCTAAAGATAGTAATGCTTCGATGCATTAAAGGTAATACCATTGATGTGGCACCTATTATAAAATTACCTCCTAAAGCATCTATCTTGCAGAAGGTTGAATTCTCTATGGGAGAATGTGATTCTTACCACTTTCCTAAAGCTCATTCATAAGCTCAATTCAAGGTCAGGGACGAATAGGTGGTTTTGGTTAAACCCCAAGTCAGCTCTCATCAATCTGACTCTCTCGTTTTGGATGTTTCTATAAATAAATATTGCACTGAGAGAGAGTTGTGGGTATTTGTTGTTTCAAAGCCATAGATAACATCAACATATAGAGGCTCCTATGTCTCACTAAGAGATAGTTTTCGGTATTTATTGTTTCAGGGCGGTAGATAACATCGATACATAGAGGCTTAGGTTTTTCTATTGGTGGATGCTCAATTCAAGGTCTATGTTTCTATAGGAATTATAAAAAAGAACATAGATGCGAATATATTATTGATGTTGTTACGTCTTTGTCAAGCATGTGATGATGCCCTTTTTGTTAAAAGTCACTTATCCATTTCTACTTGGAGATGTTCTATAGAAGCAATAACAAAGCTACCCAGAGAAAAAAAGAATGATTTGATAAATCGTTTGCAAGGTTCATTAGCTCTTTGTGGCCTCTATAATGATGTCCATGAAGAAGTCGTTGTCACCATCTGCGGTCATGTATTTTGAAATCAGTGCATATTAGATCACCTTAATCAATCATATGATAGCATTTTCCCTACTCAATATTACAAAAGCCATCTAAAGGATGATTTTTTGTTTTCTCTTACTGTCTTAAAGCACTGCACTTCTTATGATATTGTCAATGATGATATCTCTATAAGTTTAGAAGAGGTCAGTGAGTTGGATTTGAAATATGATAATCCAAAATTTCATTCTACAAAGATCAAAGTTGTGAGAGAAGAATGAAAGTCTGGATTATCATATCACAGCTTTGAATTGGTTGATAAATAGCTTTGCATAAGGTTGCATGTTGCAACCATACGTAAAGTTGCAAGTTTTTGTCTCAACATGGTTGTTGCGTGTTATGTTATCCTACTTGATATTTGGTGGAATCCAACTAAAGAGCAACCTTCTGATAGATCACATCAAATTGTACAAATTTGTCTTGTAATGGTTTCCCAATTTATAGTTAAAGATATCGTGGAAGATTGTATTTTAGCAATGGAGTAATGGAAGAGAGAAATGCTCGCATTAACATTTAGGTAACATGGAGCTGGTGCTCGTCAAATATGCCTTATAGAGGAGGACATGAGATATCTATTTATGGTTTGAGGACATTGGTATGAGTTCAAAATAGGACAAGTTACTGAGGAGTTACAAAAAAAGAAGCAAAGCTACTATATTGGTTGAAATAGTATGGGATTTCATGGGAGCAATTTGTACATGAAAGTGATTTTTTAAGTTTTCAACATAGTTCCATTACATTGTTCCCCTAGAAGGTTGCTTGGAGGTGCTTAGCACAAGACTGTTCTAATGATAATGATTTGTTCCTTGTCCAATAGACATCTTCCCACATAAGAACTTAGAAATAGTTTCACGGACTGTGACAATATCTTGCAATGGCCTTTAACTATCCAAATCAATTTTTTTGTCTGTAGGAACTCGGTGGGCCTTGCAATGTGAGAAAGAGTGAGAAGATCACAAAGTCTTTGGTTATTTCACTCATCACTACAATACACAGGTAAGGTGACGCGTTGGGTTTTTCCTCCCCTATGAATTTGTTCATTTCATCCCCTTTGATTGGCTTCATCAATGGGCCTACTTCAAATAGAATAGAATAAGTCTATATGGATTGTTGAACGAAGCCATCATAAGGAAAGGAGGCGATTTATAGGCCTGTGAATCCACTTCCATGTTCCTTAATCAATAATGGGATTGCTCAAACTAGGAGGCGATAACTATGTCTATTTTTTAGGTGGGTATACATCTCGGCTCTATAAATAAGTTTTCAAACCAACCTGGTCAAGACCATTCTTACCAATAAGTATAGGCTTAACGATGATCTATAATGCTTTCTTGGAACCGAAGCGGGTGGCACCAACAGAATCTATTTGAAGAGAGAATCTTACATCAACAACAACATGGATGAAGGGAGTAGAGCACGAGACTGGAGCAGCTCTTGAACTGCTCGATATATGTTCCCTCGTCCCTAGCTTGTCCCTATCACCCCACCCATTCTAATAGTGTCTTTCACCCTATCGATCAACGTTCAGTGCTTTCACCCATAAACAACAAGTCAAGCTCCCGATCAAGCAACAACAAGTGTTGCCCAACAACTCATTGATTCAACTAGGAAGAGCACGGTACTCATGGCATGTTGTGAACCATTTACTTACCGAGCATGTTATCCACATGTGTTACTAGACTTACCCCTTCAACCTACTTAGAATATGGAGGGAGGGGAGAGAGTGTTTCCCAACCTATTTCTTCAACCAGGAATTAGGGGGAGGTATAAGGGGAGATTATGTAATCTCCACAGATCCCAAGTACTATAAATGTTGGATTTCAACCTATGGAGCATGGACATCATCAACCTTCTTGGAACCGTGAAAATTGATGACTTAGGTCCATACATGTAGGAAACCTTCCTCAATTATATCCAGTTTTTGTTCTACCAAATCGAGATCATTGAGCATATGCAAAGTGTTGTTCCTTGATGCTCATATATGTCTCCATGTTGTCCCCTTCTTCTGAATATGTTTTGGTAGGGAAATGATCACCCCCACATCTTCTCGGTCTCTTGTAGGTGATATTTGTAATGTAATTTGGAAAAATTCAATCCTCTTAATCAACAAGATAACATAATCACCATCTATTACCACTCTAATGTAACCAGCCACTATGAAACTCAAGTTGTAGTACCTGGTCACTATGAGTTTCAAGATGAAAACACTAGTTCTCTCTTCTCGTTTTCCTTTTTAAGGTTTTTTGACTGAGATTGTGTGGTTTTTACCACATTGAATACTAAGTGTATGGATCGTTTTATAAGAATAGATTGTTTTATGGGTTTATTTTATAAATTTGTTTGCAAGAATGGCATACCATTCATCACAAGGTAACAATTACAAATAATAGAACAAACAGAATTGTAAATTATCATTGCCATTAACATAATCAAAAACATGCCTGAATAATTGTTGATATGAAGCTAACAAAATGGTCTGGTGTGGTTATGATTACATAGGTGTTTCACGCTCTTAATGGATCTATCCAATCAATTGCACATCTACTATGATATCTCATATCGAGAGCTCCTAGAATGATTAACTTATCTGTAGTGTAGATCTGGTTTACTACCTATGGATGTGATAAATCCAATGATTGCCTTCAATGAGGACCCGAAATTTCATGTCTGGTTCTTAGATCTTATCCCCCCATGGAGGCCCTTCAACCTTCTTGAGCATATATATAAACAATGGTCCAACCCCCATGCTTCATATTGCACTAGTGTGTGTTTCCAACTCTGAATGGTGGTGTTTGGTCACTTTTGTGGGCACCGATATGACCCTAATAACCTAGGCCCTCTAATATCCATAGTTGCAACCTGTTTGATGATTATAAATGCTATGAGGCATCACATAATATTATGTTGACTACCCATAGTCACACATTAGCCACAATCGTCTCGTCATGAGAGACATTGGACCAGCGATAATGAAAGTATAAATTTGATCTTCAACCGCATCAAAGCAACCCTTACCTTTACGAGATCCTATTAGTAAATAGGTTGGAGCTAAAGAAGGAATGAGAATAAATTTTGAAGGATGATGAATGATTGAATTTGTACTGCTACAGGAAGCGAACTAATTTGTGCTGCGAGCAACGACTGATTTTTTTAAAAGTGATTTTGACTTAAATCATATTGTTTTTAAAGTAATTTCTACCTATTTTCATAATTTAAGGGTTTTCATTGAAAGAGTGAGAAATTCATAGTATTTGGTTATTTCACTCGTGGAAGAATATCTACAGATTTTTTTTAACTAATTTCGACTTATAATCATACTGTTTTTAAAGTAATTTCTACTTATTTTCCTAATTTAAGGTTTTTCACCCATCTAAAAATAGATAATGAATAAATGGAACAGGAACATACTAATGGTGACATTAGGGTCGGGGCTCTGGTCTGACATCATTAGGGTTTTCTGATTTTTCTCCTTTATTATGATAAATGGTCTCTCAAACTCATCAAATGCAAACGCCCTCCCTGCAAGCAGTAAAAAAATGTAGCATAGGGATTAAAGCCTAAGCATACAAGTGTGAAGGAAAAAAACACCTGAGGTGTGTGTACTCCTCTCCTCTCTGTGTGGAAAACTGAAAATGCAATGAATCTCCTCCCTGTGTGGAACAATGAAAATGCAATGAAATTAAAAATGGAACATACCTTGGCGTAGTCAATGGAGTGAAGATCAGTTGGTAGGGTTTGATATTGGATTTTCTATTGATAAGACCCTAATTCACAACTCTCTTAAATCTAGTTTTCGCTCTTCCCTAGTGAAAAGTGAACATATACTACCTGTTCCACAACTTAAACGAAGATTGGGGCTAGGAGGGATTTTCAAATATGCTAAAAAATTCCCTCTTGAAAAGCAATAATTACATTATTTATTTTATAAATATATTATTTTATTTTATAAATACATTATTTTATTTTCATTTAAATGCATTATACATTATTTTATGTTCTCTTGGATAGTATGTTTTTAGTTTTATTTTAGAAACTAACACCCTTGGGAAGTTTTTTTGTTGTGTTTGAAAACATTTTTTTGGATATTTGGGGTAACTATCATAATAATGATAATAATTTAATTTTAATATTATTGTTTTATGCAAGTTTATGGAAGTGGACATACTCTATTTTTGGAATTCTAATGTGAGACCTCTTAGAAGGAAACATGTACTCTTAACTTGGTTATATTGAAAACATTTAAGTGTAAGAAGGAAACATGCACTCTTAGCTTGCTTGTATTGAAAATATTTAAGTGTTCTTGCATATTGGGTGGATGCAAACAAAATAGAGTATATAGTAAACCGATTTAATAATTAAAAACAAGTGTTAGTTTCTTAAAAGTCATATGACAAATTTGGAAGGAGTAGATTATGTACCTTAGGTTAAATATACTCAAATTATTGTGTGAATGGGTTTGTAAGACCCTATGTTTTTATCTTGATAAAATGGAGTCCTCTCCAGGTCACTCACATAGTTTAGGTTGTCATAAGCAAAGTAGGTGCTTTGCCTTAAGATGTAAATATTTCATTTTAAATAGTGTGATGATGTGGTCTCCATGAGGCATTAAAAGATCGCTTAAGCATGCACATTTGGGATGATAGTGTTATGTTCTACTTGATGCATGGGTGCATGTCCAAGAAGACTCTAGCCAGGGTTGAAGAGAACATTGAACATTCCTTGATAAAATTTGATAGCCTCTCCTTGCACTACCACTTTGCAAGATGAAGAAGAAATCTGAAATATATGTGCAACCCACTAAAGAGGTTGGCAAGTTTGTTGCAACATATATAGGTTGTTTTTCCATGTTGTAGAAGGAGGTATTGGAACTTGGAAGGTGACCATTGAAGTATATATCTCATGGAATGTCAAGGAGGTGCAAGGAATTGATAAATATTGAATTACACAAATATAGCAAATAGGCCATATTGGATTAGAATAGTATTTTTTGGACATCCAAAGTTGAAGGTGCATTTTATGGAGGTGTAGTCTAAGTGCTTGGGTGTGGGCCACATCATATGGCTATCTTGGACTTTTGGTGTGTGTTAGTGGTGTTAGTGCATTGTGTTTGATTAACATTGGCAAGAATATGTTCCATGAAGGCAAAAAGTGCACAGGTTTCATATGGATTAACCATTTCTCATTGTAAGGTGTGTTATGACCTAGTTTTGAAAAGACAATTAGAACCATATTAGAGTGTGATGGGTTGTACCATGGACTGAGGTCCACCTGCATGGGTTGACGTGTAAAGGTACCCAATGAGTTTAGGAAAATAATTCCAATGCTTACCTATATAGAGTGTTTATGATATAAGATTAATGATTTTTTATTGAGGAACAGAGGAGGAATATAAGAAAGGAGAGGCAGTAAACTTTTTTGTAAATAAATAAAAAGGAAGGAAAAATGTCTCTTATTAGTAGGATTTTTCAAGTTTCCTATTCAATAGGACTAAATTTTAGTTGTATCTAGGGATTTTGCCTCAAAAGCAATGATTGGGTACTCTATAAATCCAAGAGCTAACATATCCAAGATATTCCATTAAATAGATTCGTCTTGGGAAAAGGTTGCAAAGGATAAGGTGACAATATCCCCCTTTTAATGTGGGTTTTAAACCTTCCATTTTAGAATGCTAAAAACAAGGTCATTGTCTAAAAAGGAAGTCCTTGATTCTACCAAAACTTAATTCAAATTCTTAATCCATGGTGTGATTCTTTCTATTTGAGTTTGACCTTGAATGTTGAGATCTATCTTTCGGTCCAGTTATCACATTGTTGTTTCACTTATGTGTTGAGAAGCCCTTAAGGATTATAGAGGATAAGATAGTTATTTTCCAATAACCCTCCCTTGAAACCCTATAAAGAGATAGTGTGCCCCATTTTTTTTTAATATTTCAACCACAAGCTCTTCCTACGAGGACGCCCTTGAAGGGAAGGTTTGTAAAAGAAGTGGAAAAAAGAAAATTCATGTTGATTCAGAGGAGGGGTATACATTACAAGTGTCTCTAAAGGTATTGACAAAGTTGAAGGGGAATGGATTTTTCCTCCTATTGCAACGCCTACAATTCCACCATTCAAGGTGCTAAAGGGAACTGACTTTAAGGGCCACACGTGAAAGTTCACAAAGATCTTAAAAATGAGAAGGTAGGTGCGATTTAGCATAGGATTGATTCTTCAATGGTTGACTTTTTGGGTGAGATTTCCCATTAAATGGAAAAAATTAAAGCCCTACTACCTATATATTAATTAGATTATGAGAAAATGTTTCCTAAATTCAAATATTCTCTCCATATCTTTTCCATGAGATCCATGGCAACTATGTTCAAGTGATGATAACTCGTGTTAAGATATCATCCTTGATTCAGGGCACATATACCTATTCAAATAGTGGTGAAGAGTCTAACTAATGAGCATGAAAGGTTTTTCATTTAAAAGGTTGGAATAAATCAAGAATTCTCCCTCTCTGCCCAACTCTATGATGAGGAGTGTGCATAATGTATCTATTATTGTAAAAAATTACAAATATTGGATTATCTTGAAGTTCGAGTGCTTGGAGTGATTTCCTCAACCTACAAATCTTTAAAGGAACTATGTGTTTTTCAATTATACCCTTGTGGTCAAGGAAATGCAAAAGAGTAAGGCCTTATCATTATTTTTAAGGGGTTGGCCTAGCCTCACCTATGTACTAACTTCCTTTGTCAAATGACAAATGCAAGTTGGGTTATTTTTTCAAGAAACTAAATTGATCTCTTCTCACTTGTTTATAATGTATCTTATAGATCCCAACAAATTAGATCATGTGATAAGCAATATCTACTTGAAGGTTTTGGAGAAATTGTTCAATATTGTAAAAGTTTACAATGTTTATCTTTCACTAACTTTCTCATGAACAAGGCCTTTCAAAGTATTCTAAACAAATACCTAGAGAAATCGATGTCAATATTGTGTGCTCCATTTTTATTGACATTCATGGAGGGATGTTATTGTTGATAACAAAAATAGGTCACTTCGTAAGTAGATTTGAGATATCTGAATGGATTGACACTACGAGCTACCAATGAAAGCCTAATATTATAGAGAAACCAATGACCACTAAAACACTAATGAAGTGATGGGATAACATCAAGATCATTCACGAAATTTATGTAGGGGTGGTACTCCACTTATAGTTTCAAGTTGGTAGTTTAAGATTCCATGGTCCTAATGAGCATATCATATGGAGAGGAATACATAACCCATTTCTATAAGAATTGGATCCTTTTTCTCTTGGGATATATGAAGACAAAACCATCTTCAATTAGGTGGAGATCATCTCCAGCAACTTGATCCATGCAATAGGTAAGTTCAAGAATCATTTATTTGGTTAATGTTTCAAATTAATTATGTTCTCCTACCTATTACATCGTTAAGTATGTTCTTTCAACCCATACACGTCCTTTGGGTTGGATATAGAATGTATCTTGCAATCAATGTATTTTTGCCAAAATATTTAGAATTTGAAGCATATTCAATACTATCCCAGGATTTGTAATGACTTTATTGCCCCACTCTATTATTATCTTTGAGGAGTGCCTCAGGTTCTCCTCCACAATTGTGGTTACCTTGGAGTTGATTGGTAATAGCTATATAACTAATAATGGAAACTATATACATGCATATGGAGCTACTAGCTTGATAAAGAATACCCATTTATTCATTGGACATTCAGAGGCTCACAGGATTATCAGCGGGAGGAGACGCAATTTCAACTGCATTTCAGACAACTTCCAAGTGAGGGAAGCAGACAGGGAATGATGATTACTACAAAAAGTATGATACAAAGAGAGGAGGAAAGGGAGCACACATAGATTTGATCAACACCTCAAAAATCAAGTTCACATGCTACATTATTACGAGGAAGTTGATGCACCATTTTTCCAAGAATGAGTACACGCTGGATACAATTTTAGTTGCGAAGAACTGTGTAGAGGACGCCCAACTAAATTGATGTGATTTCCTTCTTTAGGGATTGTTCAAAGTCTATGAAGATGTATACAAATGGCCGACCCATTTCATTTATGGATATCTTATTGTTGCTATGAATATGTGGAAATGATGCCTACTATAGGGTCAGGAGTTAGTTCCCATCACAAAAGACCAACTTATGTCCCTCAGGTACGTGCCTTGGATAACTTCGGGGGACCCAAGCAGCAAGGAAATAAATGAGAGTTCCTTCAACGACTGGTACAATTTTTTTTTGGCAGTCATCAAGCCTGCGAAAAGAGTTTTGAGGTCACTACTTGATGACTATTTGTTAGATATTTGGTTTGGTGTTAGCCATGGGAGAACTTGGGTGAGGTTGCATTGTGTTCACCCCCACACATTCCATATGTGACCCCAAAATTTCATGTTGACCACTGAATCATTCCACACATAGGTCGGTTCGTGGCCAGGAATTGCAGGGGAGATTCAGGAAGGTAAACACATATATTTCTTTGACGAGATGATACCCAAACCACTACGAGGAGAAAAAATTGTGGATTCCAGAAAGCGCTAACTGAGGAGGAGATGCAACCAGTCATCAAACAACTAAAGAAACAAATGATCTCCTTGAAAGAAACCATTTCCAAAATTGGCGTCTCAGCAGGTTTAGTTTCCACCTTTGCTAAGTTTGAAAGTTTAAGAAAACTATATCCTTTTATTACTGCTCCTATAGTTGCTACATTGCTAGTAGTAGGATGCCATTCACCGTCCAACCCTACCATACCAAAACTCCATGGCTCAAAGGCTACCAAACCGGCTGTTGGGGGAAAAAAGAAAAAAATGACCCTAGTTAGTCATATTGTCGATCTCACCATTGAAGAACCCGAATCCCATACTGCCTTTCCCTTCCTTGAAGAAATCCCACCCTCTTATTTAGTTACATCACCTAATTTTTGCAACCCATCATGACATACAACATCCACATCTATTATCATTTCAAACACTATACCCTTTGGGACACTGTTGGGATCAGAGATGGACATAGACATTGAATTTGTTGTCTAGTCCATCACGACAGTCTCGAGAAGAGAAGTCATCACCACTTCCATGATGTCTTTATTTCTAAAGTTGGGTCGAATACTGAGCACGGGACCTATCATTGGCCAACCACTCAACACCACTATCAACCCACTGTCACTACCACTTCATCTGCTTCCTTCAATTACACAGTCCCCATTTCAATCCCCTTGGACACTCAAAGAAGTCCATCGCTAGTGGGCATCCCTTGCATATTCAGTTCCAAGATCCCTCCACTCTGCACAAGGATGATCTCCAGGGCTGGTCCTCAACCCAGTTCTTTACTTTTATTCAACTAGCCACACAAAGAGTCGTACTGTTTCACAATGATTTAAATACAGAGCATGAACAACAACAACAACAACAAAAAATTGTTGCACTCACAACATAATGTCATCAGATCCGCCAAGATAAGAAATAACTTCAAGGTTAGCTACAAAAGATCAATCACTACAAAATTCCAACTATTGTGGCCTTCAATTTCTAATGTTGTGACCAATGCCCCAAAAGTCTTTTCATCTCGTACATTCGTTGAATGTTGCAACCATATCCAAACTGTGTGCCATGATTTCATATCTGCCAACCAATACCTCAAGCAAAACCCTCACTTCAATAAGAAGTGCATTACCATACCCTTCTACGACATATGTGAATGAAATAGAAGAGAAGATGACTGATGCAGCTGCACTTAAAGACTCCATTTTCAATGATGCGAATGAGGCCTACTTTCTATTGCAACAAGTTCACGACTGGTCGAGCTACCTTGTGAAGAAAAACCATCGGTCTACCCCCTTCATAGTTGGTTCAATCAGCTCTTAAAGATGCAAGGAACACTAAATACAAAGACCAATTGAGGACGATTAGGGTAGAGATAGATGGTCTAGAGGCCCACATTCAACACATATAAAATGAGTCGCTGAAAAAAAGAAGATACTCTGAGACCTCCGGTCCCTGATGAAAACACACCTAGAGACATTGTAGAAATTAAGTGATGACATTGATACAAAATGGAATTCATTATTGATGACACAGTTAGCCCAACCAAAGTCCGACACAACATCTGAGTTCCTCAGACAGGAAGTTGTGATTACAGAAACATGGCAATTAGCACTCAACGAGTACACCCAATTCCTCCAGGATAACATTGAGTTTGTCCCTTAATTGGGGCCTTTCTTTAAAGAGGTCAGCCAAGAGGAAGCATCAGCAAAAGCATCATCCATGCCGATGACGTTGAAGAGAGATTGACTCAGGGTTGAGTTAATAGATTGTGGTCGAAGCTTGTTGGGGCCTTCGTTTTTGGGGGAATTAAGAAGTTCTAGAGAGAAGTCAAAAGGCTAGAGATAAGGGGTGGAAATGGCCATTGGAGAGCTCGGAGAATAACAAATGAAAAAAAAGGAAGTAACTCGTCGAAGACTATCATTTGTTGCAGGATGGTCTGAAGAAGCATATACAACAGAGTGGGGAAAGAGTAAGGACAACCAAGGAATGGAGACATCTGAGCAAAGGAGAAGGCAGAGACCTTGAGAAGGAATTGGAAGTCCAGGTTGGCATGTAGAGATGAGTCGAAAGGCAGAAAGGAGAACCAAAAATGGTTGTTGTTATTGATGTTGTTACCATTGTTGTTGCAGAGCTATGTGATTGCTTTGTATCTATCAATCCATAAGCCTGCGTAGTATTTTGTTGAGTCTGGTATGTTGAGAAAGAAGCCTTGAGCCTCATGTAAGGTATCCACCACTCAGTTAAATGATGAATACTGCTATTGGGATCATTGTGTGTTAATTGCATCTTATTATGGTTCTTTAAAAATTTTATGTATGCACATATTTTAAGTAGTCTCTATGTTACAGTAGACATGACCTATTGCAATTTGACTTCCTTGTAAAATGATTTAGTGTTCTATGTTCTTGATTCTCTCATATGGTTCTCCATGATATGAGATCTTAACCCCCATCTAACTAAGGTAGAGACATCCTTCACGTGAGACTCCTTACCCATTCTGGGTAAGGTGAAAATGTCGCCATTGTGCTAGACTATACAGAAGCCTTGCTAGCCCCTGTGCCCGAAACTGGGGTCTCGACGCCATTGTTATTTTTGCGCCAACACATGCCAGGATGTGTAGGGTGCTAAGGTGTGCCAACATGTGTCAAGGAGTCTTAAGGAAAAAAAAGGGAGAACCAAGATAACATGAAAGGAAATGAATTCATAAGAGTTTTAATGAGTCAGGACTTTACCTTTTTCAAAAGGGGCATGCTAGGCACACTAACAATAGGTTCCAATACATTTCAAGTGCCAATGTGTGCCAAGTGCTAATGTATGTCAATGCATTCCAAGGTGTTCCATGTCATGTTAGGGACTACAGGGTATGCCAACACATGCTAGGGGGTTGCCCTATTATGCTAGGGAATGCCAATGTGTGCTTAGGCATCCCAATCACTGCAAGATGTTCTAGGTACAAAGATGTTCCAAGACTTGTGAGGTTCCAAGGAATGTTAGTGTGTGTCAGAACATGTCAAGGTGTGCTAAACGTTTTGAGGAGCACAAGGTATCTCATATTGATAGAATTGGTTGTGATTGATTATATATTAAATAATATGGTTCCTACACACATTAGTGGAACTTCATCTAAAGGAAATTTTCTAGATAATAAACCTAACAGAGATGAAATCATGTGTCGACTCATAGGAAAACTATATGATGAATCATGTGTTGACTTATAGGAAAACTATATTCTCATTACTTGAGGGAAATGATACACATTAATTACTTCTTAACAAATTGATTGACTCTAACCACTATGGACTTAGACACATAATGAAAAAGAATCCACAACAATTGTCTTAAATTGTTATATTTTGACACAAAATATAGTAACAGACACATACTGTCATCAAAAATTCATTGGAATTATCAATGATGATAGACATTTTTTGTTCGTCGCCAAAAGTAACCAAAAAGATCATTGGTGAGGGCCAATAAGAGATCGTCACTAGAAGTGTCACCAATGAGATAATTTGTTATGGGAATTTAACATCCCTCACCAAAAGTGTCATTGAAAATGGATTTGATGACAAACCTTAAAGGATCATCACTATATGCACTTACAACAATGCTTTTTTAAGGACTATCACCATATCAAACGTTGGTGACGAACCTTAAAGATCTGTCACAGACATGACCCTTACCAATGCCCTTTTTTCTTGTAGTGATCACTTTTACCCTTGAAGAGGCTTAGAGCAAGAAATTGTGAAGAACTTGAAGTTTGGTGAAAAACTTGGGCTGCCTATTAAAGATACCTTGAAGGATACTTGAAGACATTTGGAAAACTTGTAGAAGTTGGTTTTGGAGATATTATTGAAAACCATGATGCATTGAATTCATCATGAGGTGACCGTGGAGAAATTGTTTGGGTAGAATGAAGAGTTGTGGAGAAACCTTAATGAGAATACAAAGTTGGCATTGATGAGCTAAGTGCCTTGGAGATCATTTGAGGGCAGTGTTGAAGGTGAAGATAATGTTAGGGCTCGTTTCTAAAGATATTGGGAGCCATGAAGAACCATTGATCATATCTTGAAGATTCAAAGCAAAGGGTTGGAACCCTAGAGGATAGGAGTCCCCAAGAGACCAGGTTGGAGCCTGTACTAGAGATAGGGTTGGAGCTCTAGAGGTTGGTGCCTCATAGTGACAATGTTGAAGCCTTGAGAATATAGGGTTGGATCCCTATAGGTTGGAGCCTCGTAAATTCAAATTTGGTGCTTGACAAAGTACAATTTTGAGCCCGAGAGATTGAAGACTAATGTCTTCATCTAGGGTTGGAGCCCTAAACTATTATTATACTTGATTCATTGTAAAGAAGAGGATTCAATTCCTCATTATATCTGATTAATAAAATCCTTTATTCTGTATTGTTCATTTTGTGTTCTAAATATAAGTGATCTTAACTCGCAAAAATAACAATTGAAAAGATATATTGATTCACCCCCTCTCTCAATATTTCCAACGACATCCGTGAAGAGATTTTATTATTGGTTGAGCCTGAAGAGGGATGTAGCAACGTTTGTGGCTAGGTGTTTTCATTATCAGTGTGTGAAGGAAGAGTGTAAGCATCCAGGTGGACTGCTACAACTGACTGTGATTCTAGAGTGGAAATGGGAGGTCATTTCCATGGACTTCATCATAGTTTTGTCGAGGACAGTAAGACAACATGATTCCATCAAGGTTATTGTGGATGGGTTGAATTCCGTTGAAGTCTACATTCTTAGCTAGTGATGTAGAACTTGCATTCATCATTGATGTGCTCAGATTGCATGGTGTCCCCAAGAAATTTGTGTCAGACTTGGATGCAAATTTCGCTTCCAAGATTTGGAAGGAGATGTTTGCAGGTTTGGGCACAAAGTTGGCCTTCAGTATAGCATGTCATCTGCAGACTGAGGGATAGACAAAGAGGGTTAACATGATATTGGAGGACATGTTGAGGATGTATGTGATGTAGAAGAAACAAAAGTGGGAGGAGTATCTTCCCTTGTTTGAGGTCAAATACAACAATGCCTGTTCAGTTTGTCCATCGGTTTGGGGGTGATATTTAGTGATAAATTGAATTTAAATCCCCACACTGTGAACAGAGTTTTCCAAAAAGCAAAGGTAAATTTCACATCCGTGTCAGAGATCACCACTTGTGCTATACCATGTAGTCAAAATATCTCTTTCATAAAAATATCAGCAATTTCAATTGTTTTATATGTGGATTTCACAGCTATGAAGTGATTTGTCTTACTTAACTTGTCCACCATGACCATGATGGAGTCGTTCAATTTTATGGTTTTGTGCAATCCTATTATAAAATGCAATGTAATAGTATCCCATTTCCATTCTAGAATGGGGAGAGCCTGGACCAACCCAGTAGGGTGCTAGTGTTCACCTTAACTTGTTGGAATTCCAAGCATTTTTGCCAAATATTCAATGATGTCACTTTTCATTCCAAGCCAAAGGAAATTATTTTTAATTACAGAAAACAACTTCTGAAATCCAGGGTGGGAAACATAGAGTCTCCTATGAAACTCATCTAACATAATTTCTTTAACACTTAGTAGAAAATGGTTAGTTAGTTAATAGGAAAATGACTAAATTTTTCATATAAACTACAATTTTTCAGTCGGTGACTAGCAGTAGCCAATTTACAGTATCTTATAACGCGACCAAATTTTAGTAATTTTTAGCTTAGTCATTAATTGGTTGTCTCAATTATTGCCTAGTAATATATTTAGTCATTAATTTGGTCATTGATTTAGTCACTAATTACCAAATATACAACAAAATATATTACTCTATGACCACCTCAGAAAATCAATTAATGACCAAAATGTTGGTCATGTTATAAGATATTGTAAATTAGCTACTAATAGTCATATATATGCAAATTTTAGTCATCATTTGAAATTAATTAATGACCAAAGAAATGACTAAATTTTGGTCATGTTATAAGATACCGTAAATTAGCTACTAATAGTCGTATATATGCAAAATTTAGTCACCATTTTTAATCACAAATGTATTATTTGTAGTAGTCATTTATAGTTTTTTTTGTAGTTTCATATTCATTATATTAACGACTAATTTAGTTGTTTATATTCAATTGATTAATAATCATTATAAATTACTAATTTAATCGTATATTTATTTTATTTGTGTTCATCATTAATCAATATAAACTACTAATTTAGTAGTTTTGTATTTCTTTTATGTGTTCACCATTAATAAACATAAATTAATTAATATGGTTTTGTGACCAAATTAAAAAATGAAAATAAATAAATAAAAATTTCCATATAATGTGCATGTTCATCTAATATGAAAACACAAATTTAGATATGTTAATTACAATACTAAATAATATCAAGTGCGACTATAAATAATTTCAACCACATAAATTATATTAAATGAAATGTCATACAGGTATCCAACTTAATATTTGTTGGACTACAATTTACACATGAAATATTGTTTCTTCACTTTAAAACATTATCATTTTGTTGCCAAGGCATTGTGGATGAATTCACCAACACTGAAGACTTGATCACTAGTCTCTATGTGGGCGTCTCATGCAAGATATTGTCTTTAAAGGTATCACTAGACCGGTTCTCTTCTCTATCTCTCTTTTTGGATTTGTCGCTCGAGTGTTATTGTTCTCCTCTTTCTTCAATTCCTTCTTTTGACCATTAACATTGAGTTCCTTTTCTGAAATGAAATAAAATATAATGAAGAGTAGAAGACAGGAAATATGATGAACACTACAATATAAACTAAAGTAGACTATAAAATATTTATACAACATATACCTCAACAGTAGCTATGTCAATGCCATTTTTCCCCAAAAAAGCAAGAAACCTGAAGTTTCCTTTAGTTAGGAAACAGTGGTCACTATGTGGTGAGATGAACTATATAAACAAAACAAATAAAACATCACCATTGAAAAATAACACCCTGGGAACTTAATAACAATCATCTCAGCTAATTACTTATAACCTAAAAAGATCAAGTTGTAGATATCTTGTGAACAACTAGTTGGAAAATTACATCGTAGAAAACAAAAATTCCCCTATGGTTACCCATTCATGTGGATGGGTAACATGCCCCAATATGCCATGATCCTTAGGGTGCAGAGGAAGTAAACCTCCTACTAAAATAATGATTGATTTTTTGCATCTTGGCCTTGCCTCTCCTTTGTGAGTCAAAACAAAAATAAGTCCTTATTAACTAGTTGTACTCCGTAGTATCATTTTCACATGTTATCTCCACATAACTACAAAAAATGTCATATATGCCAAGTAAATTCCATGTTGGAATTGTTCCTAAAACTGTCATTTATAACCCCTTCCAATGTATCTAACCAAATGTACCCACTTAATTTTATTCTTTCATTTCATTTACCTCCTAAAAGATAATCATTTAAAAAACACATTCAACCTCGATATCTCTAGATCCTAATGCTCATCCATATTTGTCATAAACCATAACCAAAAATGAATTTATTGGTATAAAGCAAACAATGAAACTACACAATGAAGCTTAATTTATATTGGTATAATGAAGCTTAATTTCTATTGGGAACTACACAAAATAGAAATGAAATTATTGGTATAAAACAAACAATAATGAAGCTACACAAATCACTCATTCAATCGCTATAAATTCCAAACATAATGAGAAAAGGAGTAGTTCATCATTCTCTATGATGTGTTCTACCAAATAAAATGGTAAAAATACTAGAGGAAAAATCTCTTCTTTACGGTGCATTTTAAGAAGAATAAATGAATATTCAATTCCTTATATTCTATTTTAAGAAATCCATTTGCATTCCAATGCCAAAGCACCTCCACATAAAGAGATATAACATTTCAGGTTTCCACATACATCATAGAAATTCATGATGATGCTTCCATAAACAAGAAAATGAATTAAACTGAGACAAATCACATACTTGTGACAAGAAATTAGGTTGGAACATAAATTCTCGTATATTCAACCCTCAGATTACCCTAAGGGCATAAAGCCAGAGTGATGACAGGCTGGCCCTAGCCTGCAAACCAAGATCTTTTAAAATCTCTGCTTATGGATCAGAGATACGATTATTCTTTTAAAAGCTATGCCACTTCATTACTGGTTAACATCATCATACAACCGCGAGTTAAAGACTGTGAATTCAATCGGTCACCATAAGCAAATTACGGTAATGTTGGCGCAGACAACTGGAAACGAAAAAAAAACAAACATAGCGGCGCTCCTTATAACCTTGATGTGATAGCTGCATATCGTTCTCACACTCCGATCACCCCCGCATGAACTCAATTTAATAATGTTTCAACCCATAATCTGTCCACTGCGCAGTGCTCATAGCAATTCCCTTTTCTGGTTACCAACGAGCAGTAAAAAAAATACTGATAGAACCACGCGCTTAACGCATAGCAAGTTAATAGGCAAACAATTCTTAAAATTCAACGTTATCATCCCAGCCTTTCCACGGGTTATGGTGCGCCTCCGCAATTATACACAGGGTTTGTATCAATGGTTTTCTGTCCACGGCACTCGTCAATTCGAATCCACGAAATTCAGTCAGCTGCCTATACAAAAGAAAAAAAACCAGCGCTTCTACTACAGCTAAACACAATCTTTATTGAACCGTTCGGATTCACGACTAAACCCAATAATTATACATCAGTTCCGCCCATACAGAATGCATCATAATTTTGAGAATACAGTCCACAAATTAATTGCGCAGTCTTTTATTTGACATGATAGCGCCCAACCTAGTTAAATATATATAATTTTTCCAACGCATCGCATGGAGATAAAAGCTTTTAAAATGGAACGAACGGAGACTTCACAAAATCTAAAAATGACCATTCAATGATTCGATACACACTGAATTAATTTTGGATACATGCGTAAAAAAAACCATTACACTAAAATGCCAGAGAGGTTGTGAAATCATGCTTTGACGCTGCCTCTCTCTCTCCTTCCTGAGAGCTCAGTTGGTTCCTTTATTTATAATAATAATGGATACATAGATCAGGCCTTATCTCCTATAAAAAGCACAATTTTTCCCTTTTTACACAATGATATAAAGCTGGAAGCTTTTCCCCATCCTTATCCTAATTTTAACTGGAAACATAGAAATTCTTATCCCAATTCTATCCTTTTATTTAGGAAAAGAATATTTACATAATTTTTTTACTTTCCTATTTTTAATTGAGAAAAAAAACATAGAAAGTGCAGGCTTTTCTCTGAGTCGCCTGCTCCTGCATCAGACTCCCAAGGTTGAAAATGATCATGATCTCCTGATCATGCTCTTTTTTTTTTTTTTTTTATCTTGTCCGCCTGGATCCCATACTTTGTTCTTCAAGTCCCCATCTGCTGTTACTTGCTGCCTTTCTTCAGGTCTCCATATTTTATGTTGTCTTACTCCATTAGCTGCACTTTCATAATCTGTCTCTGTTTTCATCTTGCTGTTGCTTCTGCTGCTTCCCTTCCTTGCTGATGTCTTCTGCTGAGATGCTTTCAACATGATTCTTCTGATTAAGTCAATTTCTTTGTCTAATAAGTCTTCAGACTGCTGACTTCTTGCCTCTATTCTTGTTTCTGTTCTGACTGCCACCCAATCATCCATCCCCTCTTGTGCTCTGGAACAGAAAACATCTTCTCCCTTCATTTGACTGCTTGACTGAGTCAAATATTCACCAGTACCTGCAACAATACCTGAATTCACAAAACACTTGTTAGAATAAAAACCATAAGGCATCAGTGCCTTGTACTCCTTTGCGAGCATCTCAGTATACTGTTCTGAATCCTTCACTATTAGCACATCAGTATGCTGATCCAAACTTCTCAAAGAATCCTTTCAAGAATTCTCAAGACTGTCAACCAGTCTTCCTCCCATGTCATCTGCTTCCATGGCAATTTTCTGTACTTGTTCACTGTATTGAATTCCTCCATCTGTTGCATTTTCCCTGTCACATCCTAGATTCTCCAACCAGTATTCCAATAGTGCAATTTCTTTGTAGCATTGTTGAAGCATCACATCATCATTTACAGTCCCTGCATTCATGCACAACTTGTAAGTTTTAAAACCATGCGACCCCTTGTCCTTACTTGAAGTTTTAGTCTTCAAGTCTTCATCTTCACTATCTCTCAGAAATTCTCCTTGTTCAATTTCAACTTCCTCTTGACTCATATTCTTGCCATTTATCTTGGCATCCTCTTTCTTATGTCCTCTACTGTGGCTTTTTCCTGAACCTCTGCTATGACTATTAGTAGTCATCTTCTTCTCGTCTTTCTTTATGAACTCCTTTGCACCAAGCCTCTGCAACATCTAATCCTCCTAGCTGCAATCTTACCTCACTAAGCTCTCCTCACTTAGTCTTTTGGTAAGCACAGGTCCTCCTTCTCGAACCTCTTCTTGAGCAACACCTTTTCTCCCTCTAGGCTTCTGCAATCTCCCACTCTCTCCTAAGAACACTTCAGTTGTTCTCTCTATCCAATTCCTTATTGAATTCTTCAGGTTCACTTCCACTCCTCTGCAACCATAAACTTCAATGCATAAATTTCAAATCAAAAAATTCATCTCACCTTTAAGATCTTGCCTGATCTTGTCTTCTTTCCACTTCTGCAATCTTGTTCACTTGTGCATGCTGCATGTCAGATCTGATCTTCCTTTCAATCAAAAATACGCTTCAATTCTTCAACAAAACAAAACAATCACTCTTCAATGAAAACAGAGCCAGGCTCTGATACCACTTGATGACAGGCTAGCCCTAGCCTGCAAACCAGGATCTTTTAAAATCTCTGCTTATGGATCAGAGATACGATTATTCTTTTAAAAGCTACGCCACTTCATTACTGGTTAACATCATCATACAACCGCGAGTTAAAGACTGTGAATTCAATCGGTCACCATAAGCAAATTACGGTAATGTTGGCGCAGACAACTGGAAACAAAAAAAAAACAAACACAGCGGCGCTCCTTATAACCTTGATGCGATAGCTGCATATCGTTCTCACACTCCGATCACCCCCGCATGAACTCAATTTAATAATGTTTCAACCCATAATATGTCCACTGCGCAGTGCTCATAGCAATTCCCTTTTCTGGTTACCAACGAGCAGTAAAAAAAATATTGATAGAACCACGCGCTTAACGCACAGCAAGTTAATAGGCAAACAATTCTTAAAATTCAACGTTATCATCCCAGCCTTTCCACAAGTTATGGTGCGCCTCCGCAATTATACATAGGGTTTGTATCAATGGTTTTCTGTCCAGCTAGTTCCTCAGAGAGTCTGATGCAGGAGCAGGCGACTCAGAGAAAAGCCTGCACTTTCTATGTTTTTTTTCCAGTTAAAATTATGTTTTTTTTCTCAGTTAAAAATAGGAAAGTAAAAAAATTATGTAAATATTCTTTTCCTAAATAAAAGGATAGAATTGGGATAAGAATTTCTATGTTTCCAGTTAAAATTAGGATAAGGATGGGGAAAAGCTTCCAGCTTTATATCATTGTGTAAAAAGGGAAAAATTGTGCTTTTTCTAGGAGATAAGGCCTGATCTATGTATCCATTATTATTATAAATAAAGGAACCAGCTGAGCTCTCAGGAAGGAGAGAGAGAGAGGCAGCGTCAAAGCATGATTTCACAACCTCTCTGGCATTTTAGTGTAATGGTTTTTTTTACACATGTATCCAAAATTAATTCAGTGTGTATCGAATCATTGAATGGTCATTTTTAGATTTTCTGAAGTCTCCATTCGTTCCATTTTAAAAGCTTTTATCTCCATGTGATGCGTTGGAAAATTATATATCTTTAACTAGGTTGGGCGCTATCATGTCAAATAAAAGACTGCGCAATTAATTTGTGGACTGTATTCTCAAAATTATGATGCGTTCTGTATGGGCGGAACTGATGTATAATTATTGGGTTTAGTCGTGAATCCGAACAGTTCAATAAAGATTGTGTTTAGCTGTAGTAGAAGTGCAGGTTTTTTTTTCTTTTGTATAGGCAGCTGACTAAATTTCGTGGATTCGAATTGATGAGTGCCGTGTACAGAAAACCATTGATACAAACCCTGTGTATAATTGCGGAGGCGCACCATAACCCGTGGAAAGGCTGGGATGATAACGTTGAATTGTAAGAATTGTTTGCCTATTAACTTGTTGTGCGTTAAGCGCGTGGTTCTATCACTACTTTTTTTACTGCTCGTTGGTAACCAAAAAAGGGAATTGCTATGAGCACTGTGCAGTGGACAGATTATGGGTTGAAACATTATTAAATTGAGTTCATGCGGGGGTGATCGGAGTGTGAGAACGATATGCAACTATCGCATCAAGGTTATAAGGAGCGCCGCTGTGTTTGTTTTTTTTTTTGTTTCCAGTTGTCTGCGCCAATATTACCGTAATTTGCTTATGGTGACCGATTGAATTCACAGTCTTTAACTCGCGGTTGTATGATGATGTTAACCAGTAATGAAGTGGCGTAGATTTTAAAAGAATAATCGTATCTGTGATCCATAAGCAGAGATTTTAAAAGATCCCGGTTTGCAAGCTAGGGCCAGCCTGTCATCAAGTGGTATCAGAGCAGGGAAAGGATTCCTGAGAGAAGAAAGAAGAATGCGAACAGAAGGGGAAAGAGGTACAGCTATGTTAAAGTTAGAGAGTTTATGAAGATGGCAGCAGCAGAAGGTGAGAAGATTTGCAGCAACCTAGAGAAGGATGCCAAAAGACCGAGTGAGGAGGGCTTAGTGAGGTATCGTGTAACAGAGGAGACTGTTACTGCAGAGGTTGGTTGCATCTCACAATCATGCAAACAGTTTTAGTGAAGGAATGCAGTGGATAAAATTGCTAAGGACAAGGAGAAGCATATGACCAGGAGGTCATAAATTTTTGTGCCTCGGGAGTCTGATGCAAGTGCAGCTTACCCTTTTCTTAATTAAAGAAAAATCCAAGTGGAGCATGAAGACGTGGACTAGCGGAGCTGAATAAATCTCCCTTAAAACAGTTAAAGAAAAAAAATTAAATAGAGAATGGATAAGACTAGATAGACTTCCTATTATTAATAGCCATGCACGCTTTTTGGAGATTTTTTGTGGAGAAAATCAGAAGAGGATAGGATCGGTCCTTCATAAGGCTTTTTATATAAATGTAATGCAATAGGGGTGTAATAGATATCTTATTTTGTGAAGAAAATTGTGAGTGGGCAAGATGTAGCCCAACAAGAGTTCGTTTTAAGGCTGAAAGGCCTTAACTTTGTAATTGTTCCGTAAATATATAAAAGTGTGTTCATGTTCTGTGTTAATTGTATATGCTATGTGTTTTATAAATGAGTCAAAACTTGTGTTCTGTAAATAAAAAGGGTGTTGCAGGCACTCGGCGGCGGCTGCATGAATGTTCAAATGAGAGCAAGACAGACTATAACGGTGAATTAATTAAAAGGCTTCCCAAAGATTGAGTGGGCCCATAACCCACAGGTCCAGGATCAATATTTTTAAAGAATTTGGGATTTTGGGCAACCCCCAAAATCTCATTTTCATCACAGAGTGGCAATCAAACAATTTATGAAAGAGACCAAACTGCCAATTTATTTCTCTGATGTTCATACACCTCCAAAAATCTATGTATAACACTCTACTTGGGGAGTCGAGTTTGGCTTCTGCTTGAGGGATCAAGATTGAAAATAAAGTGGAGGTTGTGGGAGAATTTGTAGTTGCTAGAAGGAGGTATGCTTGCTAGTGTATTTGTTAGGTTCCAATATAAATTTTAACACTCTGTAACAACTGTTTACTAGATTATGTGTCATGTTATTCACTGTTTTCATAATTCTAAGTTAAACATTAATAAAAAATGCATCATGGTTCAATTGGGAATACAACAGATGAAAAGATTTGAGGACCTCTAAATGGAAAGAAAATGGGCTTTTAATTCCAATTGAGTTTTAACAATTATGGAAAATATAACGTCAAATTGTTTCAGAAGAAAGTAAAATTAAATTATCTAGGTAAAGCAACAATACCTGCAAAACCTCAAGAATGCATTCCAAATAGAAGTAAGTTGGCTCCCCAATGCTTGGAATCCTTCTAGCATTTCCATATTGGATATCAATAGCTAGTGCACATTTTTGGACTTAAATGATCCACTGTCTTGCTGCAAAAGAATTGTACAAGACGAGTAAAAAAAATGGTACATAATGATACAACTTCGTAATTGTGCATGTAAATACATTTGATTATACTATATATTAATCACGTAAAATGTCAACCCCCAACCTGAATATACTGCAAAATACACACACAAAGGAACCCTACTAAATAATAAAAATTGGTATCTTTACCTCTGAGGCACTGCTCGACATATCTATTGATCCTTCCAACATTGACTTCTCATTTTCAATTACTTAATCATTTCCAAAACCCCTCAGATGTCCATTAAGTTTCTTTTTAACTCTGTATAATCATATGTTCTATTTTATCCAAATCATCAATTCTTTGATTAATTTCCCTGCCAATATTCTGCAATTTATCAAGAAGAATATCCCAAGATGTGCAGAGTGCTTTCCATAAGGCAATATCTTTCGAATCAACTTTAGTCTCCCCAGTGATTAGAGCCTACCATCTCAAAAAACTGCTTGTAAGATGCCACTGGAGTAACGATAGTTTTTTACCATTTAAGATAATTAAACAAGCATAGAGTGCATCATAATGAAATAAAGCATGTTACCAATGGTGAGATCTTAATAGAAAATTTGAATCTGATCTAGCATTATGTTAATATCCATTAATTGTTTCTTTTCCCAATTAGAATAAAAAGGAAAATGGTACATATACAAACATAGAATATATGTGTGTTTTCTTTCATCCTCAATGAAATTTTTAACCCACAGCAAACAAATTAAAGAATGAACTCATGGAATGTGATATTTTGTGTCACCACATTGAGCAAATGTTTCAATTTGGAATCTATATAATGCAACAATAGCTGTGAAACCTCAAGAATCGCTAAAACTAGAAATTCCAAATTTATACAACATTATACCAAAACCTACAAACACATACTACCGATAAAAACATCAAACATGCAAATTTGAACACTCAAAACAACGTTATGGATTTTCTATCAAGTCTGAAAAATAAAAAAAAATCTAAATGCTACAACTCAAAACTCAACTCTCAAACCATAAAGTGAAAATAAACATATATACAAAAGATATTAAAAATAAACATATATACAAAAGATATTAAAGAGGACTTGGAATCAAGGAACTTCAATTAAATATGTAGCTTAGTCCTCTAATACATGGAAATAAGTTCAAATCCAAATAACTAAAGGAGTGACACCAGAAGTTATACCAATAGTACTAGATCACTAGGGTATCACTAGTTTGGCATGAAGCCATAGTAAAACTTTTATAAACTTTACAATACAGAGTGGGTATAATGACTCAATTCATTACAAGAACAGAATAGTATGAATCTTAACATCTTTTAACCACTGAAAAGTCTAGTACAATATCAATCTAATGTAAGATTTCGCAGATATGGTGCGTTAAAAGACTTGGAAGCAATTCCATCTATTTTGGTCAGGGGCTTAAGCGTAATGACAATAGGTACCATCTTTCTTGGTCTTGTGTCCACAAAAATCTCTGACATGTACACACTAGCTCATCGGTCACTAGCTCTCGTGACCTGACTCGTTGACCACAAGATTTGCTTGTTCCTGTTTTAGTGCAGGATATGTAAGGACGATACATGAACTGCATAAACTTGTATATGTGAATTTTTAATATACATAAACCTTGGGAAAACATAATTAAACAAAGGAAATTGATTGAAATAATTATTTATCTTCTTATTTTCAAATCAATACATAATAAACCCACTTCTTCATGACTGTGTCAAATTGACAAGGAAAAGCATAGTAAAAGAGGTAGGAGTAGTGAAACAAGAGGGTCAAAATGGGAAGTGGAAAAGAAAAAAATAGGGAAAATTGGTACCCTGACATCCCCCAACCCGACTCGTTTGTGTGTCCTCACACAACAAAATAACAATGTCACTCCTTGCAAAAAACCAAAACTGAAAGTGCCTTCCCCTGTCACTTCTGTATTTGGATACGAATTTGAGAACCAGAGGCTTGAGACTGCTTAATCTTCCTTTTTAATATCATATTATCTCTCTTTAGATATAAAAAGTGCATCCTCCATTTTTTGATCTTCTCCTTCAACTCTTTTACTTCCTTCAACAATTCTCCATTTCTAGAAGTCAAAATAACATTCTGAGATTTTAGAACGCGTTCAGGAACTTCAATTTATCTTATCTTTTCTTCTAGATATGCAACATTCTTCTCATATTTATCTATGCCTAACATAAAATGAACTAGCATTGACTAATCATAACCATCAATAGATTCATGAAGACAAGTAGCATCAGGAATATCCATCGCATCAGCTGTGTCCAACAAATTTAACAATTTTCCTTACTTGGGCACAAATCCTTCCACGAAAATAGATCCCTTCTAGTTTACTGTAGGTTTTACATTCATTACCACATGGAATTCTTCTGTCAAGTTTTCACTGAGGGAGATTTGTGTTTCTGCTGAAGTTTTGGACTTTTTCTTCAAGTTGTGGTTTCATCCCCGAGTCAGCTTCATCGGTTGACAAAGAAATTTGAGGAACAACAACTTGTAAACAGGCTTCGGAAATAGAGGGGTAAAAATAATTTTTCAACGTCCCTCGAGTTATCCTGCACTCAGGTACAGACGATGATACCTTAGATGTTTCTCCATCCTGCAAATTTTGCTTCTTTTTCGAACCCATCTTTCAATTTTGAGTTGACTTCGAACCAATATCTTGCGTTTTTACTATAAACCCCTCATCTAGTTGTTCTTGGAGGTTGATAACTCACCTAGGGTTTCCAGATGTATGGCTAGCAAGAAATTTGCTCCAATTGGACCCTCTTCTGTTTAATTCCTTTGAAACAAAAATATTAATCAAGTCGTAATGATATAATTTGTAACGTATGCTTGCAACAAGGAAATTTTGAACTCCTTTCAACGTTTTAATTAAACTTTTCTGAAGATCAAATGAGAAATCTATCAAATGACCTGATTCAAAATGTAACAAAAGTCGTATGTGATAGAAAAAGGTCAAAGAAGAACGACCTTCACATGTTAAATTTTTTTGCTGAACATAAAGAAGGTCTCTCCATTTATCAACAATGCAACCTCTCAGCGCTCCTTGTTATTCTTGTAGCCAAGGTCCATGATAAAATGCTGCCACACATTGGGCTCGACCTCAACATTTTTAAAAGCCTCCTCACCTTTGTAGGGGAGCCCAATTACCTGTGAGAAAAAATTTGTAGACATTCTCATCATTAGGGTTCCAATAGTAGCTATTTTTCGATCACTGTTGCATCTAGTATGTTTGTCACCAATGTTCTGGCTGATTCTGTGCATCAAGCCCTAGCATTCTGTCATCAAGACTGGAATGTCAGAATCACCCAATAGGTTCATTGTTATGTCCAGGATATTGCTGCACTAATGTCGCCATACATCTGCCATTTGTCCTAAACGATGTCTTATCACTGTCATAAGATTTTGTTATTAAGATCACTAGACATAGTTTATACATAATCAATGTGAATTCTAAACAATAAGAAGAGTGTCTGATCACAGTTACTGCAAGGGTCACTACATAAGTAATTTGAAGTTATGTCTTTTCTAGCTGGAAACACTAGGCAAACAATTTTAAACACAATTCTCATGCTGCCTTTTCTTTTACAGGTCACTATCACTTATTTCTGTGAAGTCGCTGCTATCAATATCACACATGCTATCTCGTTGTCAACAGGTCAAGAATCTTGTTCACTATCATATAAGATGGCAATCTTCCTGTAATGTCAAACAAACCTTAGAACTAACTACTACTAAAACAACTTCAAGATTGCTACTAAGCCCTGGCACTTACTACTTGCCCACACTTGATTTGATGCAAGGTGCACTATTGTATTTGTGAAGAGTTCTGTTTAAATTCCTTCCGTCTTTGGTCAAAATTTTGATGATATTGTGCTGGATGCTTGTTGGTCTAATGAGGTCTCAGTGATCAACACTGTTAGTACTGTCCCTTTCCTTTCATCAGCCTTACATAGAGCATAACAAACCTCAAACTACCTTGTGTTTGATCTTGAATATGTGTCTGAAAATTAAGTTCCTTAAATCCTGTTGCATCTGGAGTAGATTGACCAAGACTTATCCAGCCAATCGAGCTTCAGTGATTAGAACACAAACAAATACATATGAGTGCTTAAGTAATTTACAAGGAAGAACGAATCTTTGTTGGTTCTGAGACACATACTCGAGAACTTCTATGAGAACTGTCTCAAACATTCGTTAGTAAACAAGCCTCAAAAAATTGGTATAGAATCTAGTGAGACATGAAGAGAGTAAACTGACTTTAGATCATCAATCTTGACAACAGAAGTGAAGGAATTTGACCACAAAAGTAGAGAATATTAAGCTTCAAATATTGAGTCACTAAATTTACACAGCCGCAACAGTTAGACTCCTTTGCTTCGTCTGAAGAGAGAAGGATTGGAGAAAGTGCAGCAAAAAACTTAACTCAGTGAAATAATTTGATGCAATCCTCTCGTATGATCATCCTCAATTCTTCACCTCTGTCCAGGCCGCAGAGAATAACTCAGTTTAGAATCAAAGGGAGAAAGAATGTGAGAGCTCTTGACTGGTTATGAAGTGATTTTAAGTGCCATTTGTCAAATGAGGATGCAGGAGCCAAACTTATTCGCACTTCAGAGATGGATCAAAACGAGCTTTCTGCAGGGATGTATTCACAGAGAATAAACAGATCCAATTTATGTTTTGACATGGCACAACAAGCATTTGGTCTCCTCCGCTGGTCTTGTGTATAGTGCTTAAGCTCCTTCACTGATCTGAGGTAAGAACCACAGAGAAGATAACGTGTAGTCCAACGAAACCCAAACCATACCCAAACAGGAACCCTTCTCAAAGCATAGTTCAAAACATCTTTAATGCAATGTGAATTCCACCTCAAGAGAACACTTGAAAACTCAGCGAAAACCTCATCCCAAAAAGACGAAAAGGAACCCTAAACCCTTCTGCAATTCTAGCCGCAGGGATATAAGTTTGTCTCCTCTTGATCTTAAAGAGGACCTATCACTACAGCGAGAAACACAACAACACTTCGACCTTCCTCAGAACGTCCAATTCTATGCTGGCTGTAGACAAGGAGAAAATTACATCACACCTGCAATCAAAAGGAATACTTGGCCCAACGAAACCAAAGAGAAATGAACAGCCCAGAAAATCTAACCAATATGAAAACCCTCCCAAGAGTTCTTCAAGGCCGCGTACAACTTCAGAAGATGTGCTCAATACATTTGATGTATAGCTCCAAATTAATTCATGTTTTGCGATCTGTCATAGGTTCAAGTCATTATGCAGAAATGTCTAGTGCCATTGTGTTTTCATGACCGATCAAGATCGCCGATGTTATATTGCTCAGAGAGAAAGTCCAAAACAGCTTCCGATTGTCCATGAATTTGAATGCAATAATTGACCGCCTTCAATAATTTATGCCCCAATGAGACCCATCCAAATAAACGATCCCAGAAATTGATTAGATCTCTGATTGTGTTGCAGGCATATTTCAGAAAACCTTCTTAAAGGATTCACACCATTGATCACAAACTCTCGTTGTCTTCCACGGGGCCAAAACTAATTTCAGAGCTTCACCTCAAGAATGATCGTATGCCAAAGGTGTAATCTATATGCCTTTATATAATTTTGATGAATAACTAGAAAGGGCCAGCCAACGTGAATTTGATTTTTAAATTCAATTTATTGGAGCCAAAATGCTCCCTCCAAAATTTGTACTTTTAATAAAAACCCTTAATTGCATTATTATTATTTCTGTCCACAATAATAGATGCCACGTCATCAATCTGCTAGGACGGTCAGTTATTCAATGCCACATTATCCTTGTAATCATGCCAACAAGATTGCCACATTAGCACTTGATCCCATGTCATTGGGCAACTCCTATTTCCATCGCTATAGAATTATAAATGCACCCTTAATAGACCTTAAAGACAGTGTTGGGAAACGGGTTCTGACATCGGGTTTGGTGGTCAGCCGTGTGCATCATTTCTCCGGCTAACAAATTCCGATTCCGCGTTCATCAACCATGGCTTATGTCGATGCCACATGATCCACCATACACATGATTATGCGCATGATAGATCCGCCATAATTGCGTTGACAGTACGCCATGTGTATGGAGGTTATGGCATCTAGCATACATGAGGTTGTGAGCGGGCGAATAAAATTCAAATTTGAAATCCCATGCCATGCGTTTGGAGGTTATGGCATACATGAGGTTGTGCGCGGGCGAATAAAATTCAAATTTGAAATCGCTATGAAAAACCAACATATATATCAACAACCTGGATCATCCATTCTGTAATTTACAGTTTCAGTATCCAGTCTGAAATACTTTCACTTTTAGATATTTTTGAATTGTAATGGCGATCCCCGTGCTGCTGTTGCTTCTGTAAGTTTTGGGGAATGGAGATGATTACATGCTAGAGCCAACGCTGGATAGCAGAGAGCAAGAAGCAGTCTACAAGGTTCTGGAAGCCATCAATTCTGATATCGAGGGAACAACATTCATGTCGATTCCAATGGTGTGAAGCTTGCTGACTTTGGTTCTGCTAAGAGGGTTGATGATGAGGAGAAGTGCGAGGAGGCCCTGCAATTGAGGGGAACCCCTCAGTGGATGGCTCCAGAGGTGGTGAACCAGGTGGAGCAGGGGCCTGCTTCTGATATTTGGTCTCTCGCCTGCACTGTGCTTGAAATGACCACTGGCAGGCCTCCATGGAGCCACGTTTCTAGTCCCCTCGCTGCAATGTATCGAATTGGATGCGCAGAGGAGCTGCCTGGGTTGCCTGTATGTCTTGCACCTCAGATTCGGGATTTCCTACAGAAATGCTTTCGGAGAGATCCCAAGAAGAGGTGGACCATTGCAGAGCTGTTGAACCATCCTTTCTTAAAAGAGGATTGCTCTGTTATTGAGGCAGAGGAGGCCATTAGGGGTCCGGGATCTCCGACTAGTCATTTGGATTTTAGGAATCACATATGGGATTCCTACTCTTCTCAAACGACTCTCATTCCGTCACTCAGCCTCCCAAGCCCAACTAGGGAACGCAATGCAGAGGTGAATAGATCAGTTGAGCAATGCCCAAGGCCTTCTCCTAGAGACAGATTGATGGCACTGGCCGCAGCTTGTAAATTTGAAGAAGTTGCTAACAGGCCTAATTGGATCACAAGCCTCCATGGTCTGTGGACTGTTGTGAGATCTTCCATAAGTAAATCTCCAACTTCAGATAAGCCTCTGTTAAAATTAGACATTTGTAATGGCTCCTCCATCCAGGAGCTTCCATTTACAGAAGAAAGGTGCAGTACCAGCTTCAAAGCTGTCGACTGGAAAGGGTTGCAGCCAAGAGGTGAACTAGATCAATGCTCACAGGCTATGGTCTCTGCAGCCCAATCTCAACATCAACATCAACCGTCTTCCAGCACTTCTGCCAAGACTCTGCATCATAACTTGTTTTCGCTGGCTGAGGCATCCAATTCGACTGGTGAAGCTTGGGACTCGGATGGAAATTCATCTCAGAGGATTGTTGGTGGTGATCCTGGCATTCATGACAAATTAGTAATTGGAGAAACGCTTTATATGTTTGATGATAAGTCGAACTGTACGACTTGTGCATGAGCAACTTACTGCCCCTGTTGTTGTATGCGCACTCCACAATTTTGTCATACAAGTATGATAAATCTGCAGTTGTATATTACCCGCAGAGCAGATCCAGACTCTTGTAATTTGCATTCAAAATTAATTCCAGTTGAATTTCTTTGGTTACACGATGTATGACTTCATGATTAGCGATTTAACTTAATTCCTGTTTGATTGACAATTTGACTTTATTCGGGTGGGAGGATTTTCCCTTGGATATTCACGTAAATTTAAAAGTTTACATATAAATTTGTAATGATAAGTTTTAACTATCTTTTAAGGAGTGTGATATCCTTTTGAAAAGTGATTTGAAGAATTTTCACAAGGAGTGTGATATCCTTTTGAAGAGTGATTTGAGGAATTTTCACAAAGAGAATGATTTTTATTTGGGGTTATGAATTGGCAAAATCCATAAATAATTAATATGAATAAGTTTTTTTTTCATAAAATCAAAATTAAAATTTTAATTAATATTTAGAGAATTTTACTAATTAATTTTGGTATTTCTTATAGTTTAGAGTAGGTTTGATTTACATAAATCATTAAAATAAATTTTAAGAAGGTTTTATTTTGCGTTTTGTTAAATTTTGTTTTAAATATCATTTTTTAATAATTTTGAGTTAATTTGATGAACGTAGTTGATTGCTTGATGTTGTACTAGTTCCAATATTTTTTGTTCAACTTTCTAAGAGACTTTGATATCCCATAGGATTTGAATCTACCATTTTCCTCTTCACACTTTTTTCTTTTGCTCTTCTATGAACAACAAAAGCTTTACTGGTAGATTCATAAGCAGTGATTGCCTCATTAAACACCAATTTCCTTACAATGCCATTACTAGTTTGTCCCATGAATTTGACAAAGACCACAAAAGGGTAATACAACAATTTTCTTGTTGTAACCTATGAAATTAAACAATAAAAAAATATTAATATTGAAGTCACATAATCAAAATATACAACAATTACTATATAAGTAAAGCTTGAGTGGGATGATTGTCATCCTACTCATTTAGGTTCAAATTCCCACTAGTAATTAGAGATTAATGGATTTGATTCATTGGTCCATTAAACCTCTTTTAAGATTAATTAACACTCAAGAGCCAACTAGGCCCACCATGAAGAAAGAATAGTAATATAAACATCCAAACACAAATTATATGAGAAAATCTTCCATTTTGAGCTTCCATACCTTAAGTGTAGTGCAGTTAAACTTCTTCGGTCTTAATCTAGATGTGCTCATCATTAGTTGACAACAAAACTTCCTTTTGCACAAGCTCTCACTCAAACCAATAATAGGTTAAAAAAAAAAAAAAACTTATTCTTAACACCTTGGATCTAAGGTGATTAGGGTATGATACCAAATGAAAAGAATAAGAGGCACATAAAATGTTTCCTATACTAAACAATGAGGGAATAATGTACATACAACTAAATAAGCACAATAACAATAATAAACAACATAGAAACATACAACCCTTAAACAATAATTTCCTACATAAAACCTTTTAAGGATTAAGACTCCACAATTGAAAACACATTCAAAAGACTATTCAACAACTATCAAATAGTTACAATACATTATAGAGTCACCATGCTCTCAACCTCGTGATCCATAACCAACTTCCTACATAGTATAAATGTTGCATGAGGTGGTGTATATGTTGTTGGATTTGAAGCAAATTCAAATATGATAGTGTATACTCCCATGTAGAATTTAATGTTGTGTAGCAAAATGGTTATTGACCGTCCTCAATAAATAGTGTAAAATTTCAAAGAAAATTTCAATATCATAATAATATGTTAAAACATTTTTATTTAAAATATAACCAAATTTTCAATAAATAGTAATAACAAAACCATAAAACATCTATGTTTTTCCAATCGGGCGTACTAAAAACTAATAACAATTAATCAACTAATTATTACCATTCTTTATTTATTATTTATTATTGCTCATCATTTAATACCTCTTTAAAAGCCTTTTTATAAGAAAAGAAGAAAAAATAATTTAATACCCCTTTGTAGGCATTTTTATAAGAGAAGAAGGAACCATCATCCATGACTTATCACTACCCAACATTTATTAAACCCCATAATCTAATTAGTCAACAATTTTCTAACATGATTTTGAATATATTCCTCAAGATTAAAATACTATAAACTTCAATTTTTTGTAAACCTAAAATCAATAAAAAAATTTCCAAGTTAATTATTTATATAAATATCATAAAAATTTAGTGAAGAATATTATTGAAATTTGGTGAATATATTCATTATAGTTGGAATTTCAAAACTAAAAAAAAATCAAATTTAACCATTTTAACACTTGTATTATCCATTTTTATAAGTTAATAATATATTATTTTTTAGTTTTTTTCAAATTATGTTGAGCTTAGGTTGGGGGCTAGTCCTAATGTTGAATGGAAGAATGATCTGCCCAGTAGTAAAATGCTATCATCAAGATTGTGGAAAGATTTAATTTCCCAAAAAATAACTCCCACTTCAACTCTTCCCCATCTTATTTGAAACTGTAACTTGATAAAAACTAACACAAACACTAATTAATCTACACCCATAAATTTATATATATATAAATATATAAAACTTTATTATAAACATTTCACTATCAAATTTTATCCCAAACCCAACCAATTAAATTACCAAAATTATAACCCACCAAACTATCTCAATCCCAAATACCACCCTTGAAAGTTGAAAAAAAGCACCGAAAAAGTTTCCCAAATACCATACTCGAAAGTTGAAGAAGGTACTAAAAAGTTTCCCAAAATATAAAAAATAAGTCAAAGCAACCGCACAACTACATTGCCAAATTAGATACTCAACTGGAAAACAGAGGCCAGAGAACATTCCACTCCTTTTCCACCCACGTTTCCAATGCCCTCATTTCAAAACACGTCTGCTCTGTTCGAATAACTACGGCCGACAGACACGTCATCCACGTCCAATGCCACTCAACTATTTCCGAGCCCACCCAACGCCTCAGGGATGCTGGCAAGAAAACTCCGACCTTGGAAAGCAACCTTAACTTCGAACCCATCTGTCACACCCCCAAGCCTACAGTGGTCTTTCAACCGTGCCGGCGAGGTGCGACACCACCGAACACTTTCTTTTTAACAATACTTGTGCACATGGACTACGCCTAAATTCACTTTCTCCTACTTAGTTTGTGATTCTCAACCAAGTATAATTAAGTTATCCTTTATATCAATGAACACCCATACTTATTCATTATCCATAGCAATTAAAAGAGAACAACAATTGCACGATATAAAGGGGAGGGGCAACTCTCGAACAAGTCTGCCCGACAATATATTATATCAGTCTTTCAATAATACAATATTCACAAGTAATGCTTGGCAAAATCCAAGCCAATACTTAGTCAATTTTACAACAAAGACAAAACAGCCTTTACAACATTTGTGCCACTCTTGCACGGTAGGAGGGTGCTCACCCGAGACACCAAGAACTCCACCTCAAGTCCTGCACAAATCTGCAACCAAAATCCGGCACACCTTGCCAACCTTCAACTGTCCACAAGAAATACCAACTGCGCCTTTACCAAGTGATGCGCATGAGCTATGCGCATTACTCCTTCAAAACTACGCACTTCCTTCTTGTCTCCACGAAGATGTGCGATGTTCGATTGTGTGTTGAACGAATGGTTGAACGCTCCAATATATACGCTTGTTCCAAGGGTGGTCGCTTGCCCAGCCGACCCCCTTATCGATGGCTTGCACACTTCAACAACGCCCATGAAACTCGTCGGCCAACCCACATGAACGCCCACGCTCCATAGGGTATAAGTCCTCTTCGCTCCACGCTCATTTGTTAAGTGTCGTAAGTCGCTCCTTGAATCGTCGCATATATCGTCGCATTTCTTCTGCACTCTCGTTGCACTTCGGTTGGTCGCACCCACCCGTCGCATCGTCACACGCCCATCGTGCGTGCGTGTCCAGTCGCCCGGTGCCCTTCCCGTCGCACAAACTAGAAGGCGTTACATCCTCCTCCACCTGAAGTCGTTTTCGCCCTCGACAGCATCCTCCAAGCATCAATATCCATGATGTCAACTTCCCTCACATATGGCAAACGTCCTTGCAACATATGTAGGACTCCATCTCCCCATCAGAAATCCCTTTCTTGATCAAGGCACGAAGAGCATCCTCTGCTTTGAACAAGTTCTTGCCCCATTCTGCAAACCTTTGTTCAACCTCCCTTGATTCTTCAAGTAGACTCCCTTCAAATTCCTTGAAGGTTGCAATACCCATTTCCTGCAAGATAGACATCCTTCTTGACTCTTCACCATTACGAGCAACCTGCTCAAACCAGCTCCAACCGAGCTCTGATACCAACTGTCACGCCCCCAAGCCTACGGTGGTCTTTCAACCGTGCCAGCGAGGTACGGCACCACCGAACACTTTCTTTTTAACAATACTTGTGCACATGGACTATGCCTAAATTCACTTTCTCCTACTTAGTTTGTGATTCTCAACCAAGTATAATTAAGTTATCATTTATATCAATGAACACCCATACTTATTCATTATCCACAGCAATTAAAAGAGAACAACAATTGCACAATATAAAGGGGAGGGGCAACTCCCGAACAAGTCTGCCCGACAATATATTATATCAGTCTTTCAATAATACAATCTTCACAAGTAATGCTTGGCAAACTCCAAGCCAATACTTAGTCAATTTTACAACAAAGGCAAAACAGCCTTTACAACATTCGTGCCACTCTTGCACAGCAGGAGGGTGCTCACCAGAGACACCAAGAACTCCACCTCAAGTCCTGCACAAATCTGCAACCAACATCCGGCACACCTTGCCAGCCTTCAACCGTCCACAAGAAATACCAACTGCGCCTTTACCAAGTGATGTGCATGAGCTATGCGCATTACTCCTTCAAAACTGCGCACTTCTTTCTTGTCTCCACGAAGATGTATGATGTTCGATTGTGTGTTGAATGAATGGTTGAACGCTCCAATATATACGCTTGCTCCAAGGGTGGTCACTTGCCCAGCCGACCGCCTTATCGATGGCTTGCACACTTCAACAACGCCCATGAAACTCGTCGGCCAACCCACATGAATGCCCACGCTCCATAGGGTGTAAGTCCTCTTCGCCCCACGCTCATTTGTTAAGTGTCGTAAGTCGCTCCTTTAATCATCGCATATATCGTCGCATTTCTTCCGCACTGTCATCGCACTTCGGTTGGTCACACCTGCCTGTCGCACCGTTGCACGCCCATCGTGCGTGCGCGCCCGGTCGCTCGGCGCCCGCCTGTCGCACAAACTAGAAGCCATTACACCATCTGTCCAAATGATCATCTGTTCTGTCGGTCAACCCACTTTCCCCTTTTTCGGAAAGGGGATCAAACTTGGCCTGTAGGCATCATACGATGTGTTACACTACTCTTCAATGAAAATCTCTTTTCAATAAATCATTTGAGTTTAAAAATTTTTTTTTAAACATTGATTCAACATGGTTGTGGAGCCATGTAAATTTGAAAAATCTTTCAAAAATACATACCATGTCGAGAAGAAATTTTCCAAAATATTTATAAACTAATACTATTATATAAATTAAATTATTAATAAATATTGATAAACAATATTATGGGGTTCTGGGCCTAAACCACTTTTTCCAAGACAAATCAACATTTAAGGGCCTATTTAACTTTGCTTTCCAAAAGTAAAGTTCACACATTATGAAGACATGAGGGGAATCAATATAGGTTGAGAAACATAATGAGGAGGTTGCAATTACCCAAGAAGGAAATAGAAGAGAGGACGTCATTATCAACAACAGTGTAATATTTCAAATAGAAATTTTACATAGATAATCAAAGATATGCACAAAAATAACAACACAATAAATTTCAGCAAACACCCATGAACAAAAAATTTCTCTGGAACACCCAAAATGACCAATTTTTATTATAAATAAAATGTTGGAGTACAATAAAATTGGAAGGAATGTGCCTAGGTTTGATCAAGGCAAGCTACAAGCCCCAAGTGATCAATCTCCCAATGTCCAACTGCTGCAATACTTTGACTCTCTAGAAATCTGCGCTGACAGAAATTTTTCTTCACTATTGGCTGACTTGGCACCCTGATTTTGCCCCTCAAAACTACCCAAAAAATTCTATAAATTTGGGGATATGATCCTTGTCAAAACCCCATAAAAACCTAGAAAGAGATTTCTCTAGTTTTGACCCTCCAAATTCGACCCCAAATAGCTTGGTCCTCCTCAAATACCAGAATGTTTCACCTGTAGCCGAAAATGATGAATTGTTGCTCTAAAATGCTAGCAATTTCCCCACAATCTCCCTCCAAATGAAATCCTAACAACTCAACCCCTAAATCCTCCAAATGACACTCCACATAACAATCACCCAAGAGAACTGCGTAGGCATGTGAGAGATGACGTAGTAGCAAGCTTCAATAATTCGTACAACAGTAAGGGACTGAATATTTTGTGCTCAAGAATGCTCGATCACCTTGAAATTGTAGCCACAAACCCCTTTCAAAAACTAAGCCCGCCAAGTGACGCAGATTCCCCAGCTAACTAACAATTCGCCCTACTATAAGAATGAGGATTTCAGGCCCGAATATTACCCAAATAATTCTATAAAATTAGATAGAGACTCCTCTCAATAAACCTACAAAAACCCAGAAAAGGTTTGGGCTGAATCCAATGTGCCTCGGTGACCCCAAAAAATGTATATTGTTCTAACTAGCTTGAAAAACATCCTGTAGAAATAATTCTGTTGTAGAAGGCCAATCAATTACCAAAAAACTCTTCTCCAAAGCTCCTTACTCCCCTAGGGTGACACTCGAAGTTCACCGAAGGTAGAGGTGGAATTTCCGCTCGGAAATCCCTTGTGTTGAATAACACGGTTGCCTTAGCTAAGCAGCTCAAGAGAACTAATGTTGAAATTGTAAAATGACCAAAGATGTCCCAAATGAGAGCCTCCTTGCTCTATTTATAATTGTTGGCCTTGCTCTATTTATATGCGCATATACGAAAATTGCGCATATACGGAAGATATGCGCATATCTTCCGTATATCCCTAACTTTCCTGTATGTGCATATCTTCCGTATATGCACGTCGTTTATGTATCTGCATCGTATATGTGCGAATTCCATATATAATAATTTCACATATACGAAAATTGTGCATATACGGAAGATATGCGCATATCTTCTGTATATGCACAATTTCCGTATATGCGCAATTTCTGTATATGGAATTTGCACATATACGATGCAGATACATAAACGACGTGCATATATGGAAGATATGCACATACAGGAAAGTTAGGGATATACGGAAGATATACGCATATCTTCTGTATATGCGCAATTTCTGTATATGCGCATATCTTCCGTATATGCACAATTTTCGTATATGCGCAATTTCTGTATATGGAATTTGCGCATATATGATGCAGATAAATAAATGACGTGCATCAATGGGATATAGCTAAAGGAAGAATGGTGTCATCACCTCTGAACAAATGCAGACCGGAGGGCCAAAAATGTTCGCACACGCAAATGCAAGCGTATTTACTATGGTGTGCTGGAGGGGATGTTTCCCTACCCTCCCTCGCCTTAATGTTTCCCTACATATTAAATATTAACGTTAATGTAACTTTTTAATTAAAATTAATAAAATAAAATATTAAGCAAAGCCTTTCGGTAGAAATCACATAAGAGAAATTTTTGATCGACGCATTTCAAACCAACAAGTGTGGTTCATCATCAGGACTATGTGGGCATATACGGAAGATGTGGGCATATACGGAAGATGTGGGCATATATGGAAACTGGGCATATACGGAAGATGTGCG
>APFE031306193.1:0-12058 GCA_000404065.3 Pinus taeda
ACAAGATTTTATAATTGAGTAAAATATTCGCCATGCCTGGTGAGAGATTCGCCAAAAATTATATATACATATCATATTATTGATAAAATCGCCTTCCATTTTTCCTATATACCATGGAGATTCGCCCATTTATTATACTTACAAATTTAGGGGGGGTTCTTAAAATTTTCCCTGAATTAAATGCATTTTAATTAGTTCAAAAATTAAAATTTGAATTAATTTTATCAAACTTTTGACTTGGACTTAACCCAGGGACCAAAGGCTTAAAATTTAGTAAATAATTAATTTACCTTAGTCCTTGGACCTCTTAAATTTTAATTTTTTAAAGACCAACGAATTTTGTCTTTGGAGAATTTACATTTACCTAGGACCTAAAATTAATCAAATCTTTGGCTTAGGATTTTAATTAATTTTCTCTAGAAAATTTAATTAATTAACCTATGAGAGTATAAATTATTTTTCTAACCCTCAAGACACTTTACATCATGAATTTTACTTTTTTTACATCTCAAGGGGGAAAACCTATTTGCAAAAGACCCTCACAGACTACCCAATTCTACAACACAAAATCTAATCTAGCAGATCAAGCAAATTGTAATAAAATAACCTAACCAAATAGTTAGGATTATTCCCAAATCACTTTTACATATACACGATCTAGAACACTAGGACTCCCCTAAGATCCCAGTGACAAAATCCATTTTGGCTTTGGGGTAAGGCTGAAGGAAAACTCTGCCGACCATCCGAGAATGGATCCATGAGACAAAAAACCTCTTGGAATGTAGATTGTCACAAGAAAAGTAGGTTTACCTAGGTATTTACATACACGACACAGATTTGTGGAGATTATTTACATTATACACAAATGCAGACTGGGTTTACATTATAAGATGATGATCAACCTGATGATGATAGCTGGACGACACGAACACATCGATTAGGCACTATCCATTTTGCGAAAAAAGGGGGTGTATTGCTATGGGTCGTTGACACGTAGTGGTCAACATATAGCTCTACTTGGGTACACGTTGCTGCACTAGATGTATGTAAGAATCCAAAATCTACATCCACACAACACACAACATAACATAAGTAGCGTCCATCTAAAAATCATCATGTAAGGTTAAGAATAGGAAATATATAAGCTCTTCATTTATTAACTAATCTAATAACATGAAAAACACAAATCTAACTACAAAATGAAATACTGAAATAATAGGGAATAAGGTTAGAAATACAATACAAAGATGCCCCATGGCATTAGATTCGTTCGATATAGTGCATACTGAGCATTTGCCTACTTTCAGGGAAATCTGTCGACTGTTTCTCGAATGTGCCATGTCCAATCCTGCATATGGTAGGAATTTTTCCTATTCGAAAATAAAGCTGCTTGCGGCCATCTGATGCATCAAATCGCTTTCTCATTCTCATTCTCTTTCTCTTTTTCTTTGTGGCAGGCTGTATCACTGATGATGTGGAACATTTAACTTTAAAACTAGCAAATGAAGTATGTAAGATATGCATGACATGTCTCTCTTCATTCTGCATCTGCTCTATTAAGAATGATGGATCAATCTCACAGGTGTCATGACTTATAACTTGATCTTCTATGACTGGTGGATTAACCATGTGAGTGTCAACCTGATTGTTATCAATTTGAATTTTATCCGGGTCACCTTCAATTAACCACTTTTCAATGGAACAAATGACCTCCTAATAATAAGATGGAACTTGCTGCAACATATAAGGAGGCTTATGATCTATTGACGTCTCCTTGTTTCTTTCATCCTCTGACCGATGTTGAAGTTTCTGTACCTGTATTGTTATGGCATCCATCTGGCTAGAGTGTTCAACCTTCGTAGCACTGACTCCCTTGGCATGGTTTTCATCCATGGTCAATAACTTATTCAAAAGACATATCTGACCAACTTCCACATCTTTTATTACTTTTTCATTCTTTGCTTTCATGCCCATGAAACATTTTTGCATATAGTTTATCCATTTCTTATGATTTTCTTACATGGTGGCCAAGTGATTATTATAATTGAATCTCATGATGGTAATTTATTCATCCATAGTTAATAACTTGCTTTGCATAGAATACATTTCTTTGCCACGATTAACTTTCATGGTTTTCATTTCCTTCTACATATCGGTCCTCATATCCTCCATATTTTGAGCACACTTTTCTTCTATGGTGGTTATGTGATCGGAGTGTTTAATTTTCGTGATTCCCATCTCCTCATCACATTTTTTCAGTTGAGTTTATAAAGTTCTCATATCCTTGATGTAATCAGTTACAAATTTCTCTTAATTAAGATCCATATTTTTTACCAGCTGCATTTGACTAAACTGCATGTCTTTAACCAACTGCTTTAGTTATCCTATAATTTGCTTATGGTTTTCCCTTTCATTGTCGACACTGATTTGATAACTTGTCCCTGTTTTTCCACTGTCATGGATTTGATTTGCAACAATACAAGTGGATGGCACATTCTGATATGGAGAATTGTCTTGAAATCTTTCATTGACAGCTGGATCCTTCACAAGATCATTTTCATTTTGTTGCATAATTTTAGGGGTACAAGGAGAGCTACCTTGATAACCATATGTATCTTTAAAAGCATTGACGATGTCTTGTAAAGAAGCGAAATAATTTTCAGGATAATTATTAAACCAATTCAAAGCATCACCCTCTAAAGAAAAGGCAAATAGACAAATTTTGACATCTTCATGATCATACTGGGAAGAACTACAATATCTGAGTATTGTATGAGTAAACCTGCATAGATGCTTTCTAACAGCTACTGGATCACCACCAGAGAACAAAGACAATTTATGAATGGCCACTTCTGGAATATCATGGAGAAAATCAATAAAATGACACGGGGTAAACGAATCATTCATAATGAGGGACCAAAAGGATGGTAGAGAGAGACCCTTGCTCAAGAGAATCAAGAGATCCACAAGAGGTGAGATTCTAGTAGAAATTCTTGTAAGAAATGAAAGAAGTGGAGTGGCCACTTGAACATGAATCTAACTCTAGGATCCAAAAGGCAACAAACAACCAGCTATAAGGGAGGGCATATTGTTTGATAAATAATAAATGGAAGTGGAGTCGCCACCCAAACAAGAAACGAACCGAAATGTCCAGGTGCTAAAAGTGAAGATGAAACGATTAATGAGATGACGAAAGATAGGGTGATGAAAAGATCAAATGACGCTAGGAAATGTTGTGTCGCTTGACTGGCTAATGAATGGCAAAAAGGATGAAATGACAAAAATGATGTCGAAGAAACCAAGGACAAAAAAAATCTATCCTGGTGGCAACATCAAGAAGTGTTGGCTTTGCTGGCTTGAATGAGAGATAAGAAATGAGAAGAATGATAAGTAAATGTTGTTGAAATGTTGACAATAAAATGTCCCGGCAACGATGCCAAAAAATGTTGTCGCACAAAGTGTCTATGCACCACGACAACACTCTGAGTAAGGGCTGTCACTCTTGATCCTTACTGACTCCGTTTAGACTCTCTCCTATGCAAGTCAAGGGGGGTTGTCCCTGAGGTAAATGGATGAGAAAGTGTATGGAACATAGGCTCTAGGAGACTTAAAGATGGAAAACTTAACAAATCTAAATGAATCTCGATTAATTCAGATGAATAGATTAAATGCCAATGTAAACAAGACACAACCACAAGATAGAAACAATTATAGACTAATGCCTTTATGCTAAATTAACCGTAGATAAAGTAAAAAAGTTACCCAGAACACTTTACAAATATGTGATGAATAATGACAATCATGAATAATCAATATAAATGCCCAAAACTATATCACGCAAGATATTCCAGATTTAAGATGATTCTACTTAACTGCCCAAATTTAGAACTTTTAACTTTCTCCTACAACCAATATAATTCAAAATATTTATAGCATCTTGATAATAGAGAAACATAAAAAATGCATTTAATTACCGAAAAATACTAAGGAACTTTAGGCGTAAATTTTAATTATTCCTTAGGTAATAACATCAATAAAATAAATCAAAAGGTTAATAAATCAATTTTTTAATGGGCCGTAGGCCACGTTAATTTTTTTTAATGTTAAAGCACAATCCTTTAATTTATTTCTTTAGCTTATTTCATTTTTAAATTTAGACTTTTTAAAGTTTTAAATTTTTAATTTTTAGGATTTTTAAAATGTTATGATTTTTTTAAAGTTTTTAATTTTAATGTTTTTTTTAAGTTTCTTTAGGATTTTTAATTTTTTATTATTTTTTAGAAAATTTTTGAATTAAAAAAAAAAGAGTCTAAATTATGTAAATAAAATAAAAAATGAAAACCAAAACAGAATCGAACTTTTTTGTTTTCTTATGTTTAGATTAAAAGAAAAAAAACAAAATCAAAGAAAAATAAAATTTATTAAAGCTAAAATACATCACACTTAACCCATCCCTAAGAATGTACAAAGTAAAAAAAAAGGAAAACTTATATTTAAATCGAACCCTAACTCTAACTATATACAAACACTTAAATCGTCAAAACTTAACTTAAATCATATGCCTATACAATATACAAATAAAATAGAAATCGAAATGTATGTTTGCATTTAGTGTGTGCAGGTGAGAGAGTAGAGATGGAGACAACATGAGGAGAATGAGGGTAGCAATTGATGGATATGCGTAGGGATGTAAGGGAGAAGATGGTTGTGGGAGAGGAGACAACGTGCAACAACTAATGGATAAGCTAGAGCAATGGGCAATGAGGATAAGCCGTGGATCTATGGGAAGCAGATTGAAGAGCTCCACGCTGCAGGTCAAGGAGTGGAAGGGTAGTTTGTGAGGGTTCTGAGTAATGGATACGTAGAGAGGTGGGATGGAGGACGCAGAGGGGATGAGGGATAGGCAGGGCAACGTGAGAATGATGGATATAAAAGCTCGAAGGCAGGTTGAGCAAGCTGCAGGCCGACACAGATTTCGATTCATTTGCAGGTTTTGGTAGCATTTGATGGCATCTATAGGATATAATGATGGATGGAGCTAGGGAATGAGGGTTTGAGTTGAGCGTTATGGGCATCGCAAAATGGTGGCTGAAGATTTTATCGTTTGCTTGTGATGTAGGTCCAGCAGCAGCGGGAAATGAGCGATGGGAGCCAGATGAGGCAACCGCAAAGAGATTAGTGCAGGGACGATAGAGGGTAGTAGACATATGAGAGGTTTTGGAGAGGAATAAACTAGCAGATGCAAATCTGATATATGGAAGCAAGGGCTTTAACAAAATAAATAAAAATGCATAGTGAAACCCAAAAACCAGGCAACAAATACCAGAAACCAATAAGCAAAATGGTGGCCCAGAACCTCTTTAAATCCAATAGAAACTCTTAAATAATTTATGGAAAATTTAATTTGAATCAACTTGCTTCAGATTTAACCCTGAAACCCTCACAAAATTTCTAGGTCTAAATTTAAAAAAATTTAAACCCTTGGACTGCAAAATCTGAATGTGATCCCTACAAAAAATGATGCTGATGAATCCCAAATCAGGGTCTAGATCTGGACCCTGCACAATTTTCTTCTTCAGATCTATAGTTGCACGGAAATAAAACACCTCAACGATATATACAATGACCCAAAAAAACTAAAACCCAGGAAAACCAAGTCAAAAAACTAAAAATAATTACATATCTATGTACATGAATGGCATATCTATCAAATCTAGGGAGTGTGAGTCCAACTCCACTCCCATATATGATAATTTGAGGTTCTCAACAACCAGATTTATCGATTTCGCACAAAAAAATTAAAATTTTCAACTTTTAAAGGAGGTACTGAGCTTAAAACCCTTCATGCATCACCCATAAAAAAAAAAGATCTTATGATAAGCCCGAGATCAAATCAAGCTGGGATCTTTAGAAAACACAGATCAGGAGTTGGCTAGTTTAGCCAAGAACTTCCCTGAATGATTGATGATCTAATAATCAATGATTTCCTGCAAAAATCAGTTTAACCATCAACATAGAGCGAGAAAACGATAATAAAATTCAGATAAAAAGAGATTCCTGCTATTATATTCAAAATTTAAATTATCATTCAAACCCCAGTGACTGAGTAAGATACCTGTACTCAAATCGCTCTTTAGAAAGCTATCATCAATGGCTAAAAATAAATCTATGCATGAAAATGACACATCTTACAGTATTTCTAGGAAGAGTAACACCAACAGAAATTTAACCCCAAAGTCTTTCTTTATTGCTCATAAAAAGATTACAAGAGAGATTTTCTCTTAGTACACGATCTAGAGATTAGATGAACTGATTGACAAATGACCTCCTATTTAAAGATAAATCTTCCAATGGCTAGTTTGAGTGATCCTTGTCAAAGCAATTTCGGCCGTTGATGAGGATTAAAATTTCTTTTAATCTCATCTGTCAAAATTTTAAATTATTGAGGAAATTCAAAAATTTCAATTAAATGCATTTTAATTAATTCAAAAATTAAAATTTTGAATTAATTTCCTCAAAATTTTGACTTTGACTTAACCCCAGGGACCAAAGGCTTAAAATTTAGCAAAATAATTAATTAACATTAGTCCCTGGACCTCTTCAACTCTAATTTTTTAAGGATCAACGAATTTTGCCTTTGGAGAACTTAAATTTATCTAAGACCTAAAATTAATCAAGTTTCTCGCTTAGGATTTTTAATTTTGGCCAGAAAATTTAATTAATTAACCTATGAGGGGATAAATTATTTTTCTAACCCTCAAGGCACTTTACATCATGAATTTTGCTTTTTTTACATCTCAAGGGGGAAAACCCATTTGCAAAAGACCCTCACAGACTACCCAGTTCTACAACAAAAAATCTAATCTAGCAGATCAAGCAAATTGTAATAAAATAACCTAACCAAATAGTTAGGATTATTCCCAAATCACTTTTACATAGACTTGATCTAGAACACTAGGACTTCCCCCAAGATTTGAGTGACAAATCCATTCTAGCTTTGGGGTAAGGCTGAAGGAAAACTCTATCGACCATCCGAGAATGGATCGGTGAGACAAAAAACCTCCTGGAATGTAGATCGTCACCAGAAAAGTGGGTTTACCTAGGTAATTACATACACGACACATATTTGCTGAGATTATTTACATTATACACATGCAAACTGGGTTTACATTATAAGATGATGATCAATCTGATGATGATAGCTGGAAGACACAAACATATCGATCAGGCACTATCCCTTTTGCGGAAAAAAGGGGTGTACTACTATGGGTCGATGACACGTAGTGGTCAACTTCTGGCTCTACTTGGGGACACGTTGTTGCACTGGAGGAATGTGAGAATCCAAAATCTGCATCTACACAACACACAACATAACATAAGTAGCATACATCCAAAAATCATCATATAACATTAAGCATAGGAAATATATAAACTCTTCATTTATTAACTAATCTAATAACATGAAAAACACAAATCTAACTACAAAATGAAATACTGAAATAACAAGGAATAAGGTTAGAAATACAATATAAAGATTCCCCATGGCATTAGATTCGTTCAATATAGTGCGTACTGAGCATTTGCCTGCTTTTAGGAAAATCTGTTGATTATTTCTTGGATGTGCCATGTCTAATCCTGCATAGGATAGGAATTTTTCCTATTTGAAAATTAAGATGCTCTCGGCCATATGATGCATCAAATCACTTTCTCATTCTCTTTCTCTTGCACTTTTTCTTTGTGGCAGGCTGTATCACTGATGATGTGGAACATTCTGCTTCAAAAATATCAAATGATGTATGTAAGATATGCATGACATGTCTCTCTTCATTCTACATATACTCTGTCAAGAATAATGGATCAGTCTCACAGGTGTCATGAGTTATAACTTGATCTTCTATGACTGGTGGATTAACCATGTGAGCATCAACCTAATTCTTATCAATTTGAATTTTATCTGGGTCACCTTCAATTAACCACTTTTCAATGGAACAAATGACCTCCTCATAATAAGATGGAACTTGCTGCAGCAGAAAAGGAGTCTTCTGATCTATTGACATCTCCTTGTTTCTTTCATCCTCTGACCGATGTTGAATTTTTTGTACTTGTATTGTTATGGTATCCATCTGGCAAGAGTGTTCAACCTTCATAACACTGACTTACTTGGCATGGTTTTCCTCCATGGTCAATAACTTATTCAGAAGACATATCTGATCAGCTTCCATATCTTTTATTACTTTTTTATTCTTTGCTTTCATGCTCATGAAACACTTTTGGATATAGTTTATCTCTTTCTTATGATTTTCTTGCATGGTAGCCAACTGATTATTATAATCGAATCTCATGATGGTCATTTCTTCATCTATAGTTAATAACTTGCTTTGCATAGAATTAATTTTCTCTGCCATGATTAGCTTTCATGGTTTCCATTTACTTCTGCATGTCGGTCCTCATATCCTCCATACTCTGAGCACACTTTTCAACTCGGTGGTTACGTGATCAGAGTGTTTAATTTTCATAATTCCCATCTCCTCATCACATTTTTCTAGTTGAGTATATAAATTTCTCATATCCTTGATGTAATCAGTTACAAATTCTCTTGAGTATGCTCCATATTTTTTTACCAACCATGTTTGACTGAACTGTATGTCTTTAACCAACTGCTTTAGTTCTTCTATAATTTTCTTATCATTTTTCCCTTTCATTGTCAACACTGATTTGATAACTTGTCCCTGTTATTCCACTGTCATGGATTTGACTTGCAATGATACAAGTGGATGTCACATTCTGATATGGAGAATTGTCTTGAAATCTTTCATTGACAGCTGGATCCTTCACAAGATCATTTTCATTATGTTGCATAATTTTAGGGGCACAAGGCGAGCTACCTTGATAACCATATCTATCTTTAAAAGCATTGACAATATCTTGTAAAGAAGCGAAAGAATCTTAAGGACAATTATTAAACCTATTCAAAGCATCACCTTCTAAAGAAAAGGAAAATAGACTCATTTTGACATCTTCATGATCATATTGGTGAGAGCTACAATATCTGAGTATTGTATGAGTAAACCTGCATAGATGCTTTCTAACATCGACAGAGTCACCATATGAGAACAAAGACAATTTATGAATGGAAACTTCCGGAATATCATGGAGAAAATCAGTAAAATGACATGGTGTAAACAAATCATCCATGATGAATTTCCTGAAGGAATATTGAGGGACCAAATGGATGATAGAGAGAGACCCCTGCTCAAAAAAATCAAGAGATCCATAAGAAGCGAACTTCTAGTAAAAATTCTTGTAAGAAATGAAAGAAGTGGAGTCGCCACTTGAACATGAATCTAACTCTAGGATCCAAAAGGCAAAAAACAACCGGATATAAGGGAGGGATTCTTGTCTAAGAAATAATAAATGGAAGAAGTGGAGTCGCCACCCAAACAAGAAACGAACCGAAATGTACAGGTGCTAAAGGTGGAGATGAAACGATTAATGAGATGAAAAAATATAGGGCGATGAAAAGATCAAATGACGCCAGGAAAAGGTATGTTGCTTGACCAGCTGATGAACAAAGGAAAATATGAAATGGTTAAAATGAGGTCGAAGAAACCAAGGACATAAAAAAATCTATCCCTGGTGGAAATGTCAAGAAGTGTTGGGTTTTCCGGCTCGAATGAGAGATGAGAAATGAAGAATGATGAGGAAATTTCATTGAAATGCTGAGAATAAAATTTTCCCGACAACGATGCCAAAAAATGTTGTCGCACAAAGTGTCTAGGCACCGCGACAATGCTCTGAGTAAGGGCTATCACTCTTGATCCTTACTCACTTCGTTTAGACTCTCTCCTAGGCAATTCAAGGGGGTAGTCCCTGAGGTAAATGGATGAGAAAGCCTATGGAACACATGCTCTAAGAGACTTAAAGATGGAAAACTTGACGAATCTAAATGAATCTCGATTAATTCAGATGAATAGATTAAACACCAACGTAAACAAGACAAGACCACATGATAGAAACAATTATAGACCAGTGCCTTTATGCTAAATTAACCGTAGATAAAGTAAAACAAGTTATCCATAACACTTTACAAATATGTGACGAATAATGACAATCATGAATAATCAATATAAATGTCCAAAGCTATATCACGCAAGATATTGCAGATTTAAGATGATTTTCCTTAACTGCCCATATTTAGAACATTTAACTTTCTCCTACAACCAATATAATTTAAAATATTTATAGCATCTTGACCATAGAGAAATATAAAAAATTCATTTAATCACCGAGGATAACCACTTCCAAGAATTAGATTTGGCACTGCGCACTATGCCTGCACGATGGTGGGGTACGCATAAAGACAATTTTGATGGGTGGCAAGATTACAAAAGAATAATGAGGTTATGGTTTGGGCATCCTAACACTATATTGATTGAGAAATATGGTGGGAAGGATGATCCACAATCACTTAGCAAAATGGACCAAAGTGTGGGGGACAAAACCGCAGCCAGAGTGGGTGCACATATTTTTCATACTTTTGACACAATTCCCATGAACTAGTATCTGGAAACGAAGCTTCGTCATTGCACCATAGAGTGGGATATATTGAGGGAAGGGTTCTTATTGACCTTCAACTTTGAGGATGGCTTCACCAGCATCGATGAATCTTTGTAGGAGATTAAGGCAATTATCTTCATAATGCCACAAAAACCTATGGAGTGGACCCAACCAGATTAGAGCACCTAGTTGCGCCATATGCTGGAATGCTATAATGTGACTGTAGGTTTTAACCCCGTACAGAAATTACCTGCATACGAATTCTAAATCACAGGGAAAATAAAAATGCGAGATCATAACACATAAAACACATATACACAAAGATTTCCTACTGGATCTCAAAACCGAGACTACCAGCTTGATTTTTCATTATGTTCCTTTCAATGTTACAATACATATTTATACATGCCGAAAGCGTCCAATACCATGGACCGAAAAACCATCACGTCCAATACCATGGACCAAAAAAAAACCATCGATCCAATACCATGGACCGAAAACCATCGCGTCCAAAAAACATGTGCGAAAATCATGCACAAAACCATAGGTGGGTCCGCCCAACCTAACATAGGGTCCAAAACCAAAATTTTCTGGGGCGCTGCCCGGACCCCATAAAGTGGGGTTACGGGTACCCCTCAAACCCCCTGTTAACTATGTGGAAAGAATATAACACAACCCAACAATCTCCCACTTGTTGTTTTCTTTCCACAGGGGGCCACAGGAGAGCTTAGTCATTTTTCCAGCCCTGAAACACCATTGTTTCTCTACACCAAGAGAACTTCTCAGACCTCATAGATTTTTTCAATGCATCTGCAGTATTCTTCAAAGTGTCCACCTTTACCAGCAACACCTTTTTGTCTTCTATCATATCCCTCACAAAGTGATACTGAACATCAAAGTGCTTTGTCTTTGAATGATAAGCAGGGTTCTTTGCCAAGAAAATTTCACTTTGGCTGTCACAGTCTATCCTTATAGCTCCCTGTACTAACCCCATACTTGAACACAATCTCTGCAACCAACTGCTTCCTTGCTTGCATGAGTGGCTGCCATGTATTCTGCCTCTGTAGTTGATAGTGCCACTACAGATTGTTTCTTACTCATCCAATTGACTACACCTCCAAATAGGTTAAACACATACACACTTGTAGATCTTCTCTGATCCAAATCTCCAGCCCAGTCTACATCAACAAACGAATATCCAACACTTATTCCAATCCTGGTCTTCCTTGGTAGCACAAAACCATAATCACTAGTGCCACGCAAATACCTGAAAACCCGCTTCACTGTTGTCCAGTGCTCCTTCCTTGGTTTTGACATAAACCTGCTCAATACTCCCACTGCATGTGCAATGTCTGGTCTAGAACAGACCATTCCATACATCAGGCTACCGACTGCACTTGCATATGGAACACGGGACATATCCTCTTCCTCTTCTTGTGTCTTGGGACATTGTTCAGCAGATAACTTTACACCTACAGGAATAGGAACCTTCACCGGTTTA
>APFE031306196.1:0-13643 GCA_000404065.3 Pinus taeda
ATGAATGATAACTATGAGTTGGTTTCAACCTATGTCAGGGTTGCTAGTCTTGGTAAAACACTGATTTTTATTTTAGTTTGGTGATGTTAGTCTTGGAAAAGTACAAATTTTTAGTTTGATGATGTTAGTCTTGGTAAGGGGTAGATTTCAAAAACTTATAGACATGTTGACTTGATTTTCTTGATTCTTGGAACATGTGAATGACATGAAATTGAGATGTGCGAACAAGGTGCTTGCCGCAACTAATAAACCACCTATGATAAAAATATTGCATGGAATTTCCACAAGGTGTTATCTATGGATGAGAAAACATATGGAGAAGGGTGCTTGATGAAAGAGGGCTGATAAAAAGCTCCAAGAGTTAGCTTAGTTGGTCGAGTTCCCGTTGCTAAGTACTTTGCGATTTGGGAGGTCACGGGGTCAAATCTCCTCGACACCCTTTGGGTTAGGCCCTGCTTGTTTGGTCGACGGGTAGATCCCTTTGGGTTGATCTTCCTGGATTTTCCTGTGGATGTAGTGGTTACATGAGCCACCCTTATAAAAGAAAGAGGGCTAATAAACCACTCAGGGTGCTTGTTTTGGGTTGATAAACCACTCATAAAGTGCTTGACATAGTTGATAAACCACCCATTAATGTGAAAATTTTGATGTGCTTGACTAGCTGATAAACCATCTAAGGTGCTTGTTGTTGGGAAATAAACCACTCTTAGAGTGCTTGCCTCTATTGATAAACCACCTGTGATAAAAATATTATGTGAGGTTGCCATGGGGTGCTTGGCGGGGAGGCTGATAAACCACCCAAGGTTCTTGTTATTGGGCTGAACCACTCTTATAGTGTTTTTCTTAGTTGATAAATCACTTGTAATAGAAGGGACTGTGTGAAACCCAACAAGGTTATGCCACATAGTAGACCCACATATAAATAAAAGGGGACATGTATGATTAGGGTAAATAGCAATACATGGAGCAAGTTCTAGGTAATAAGGAACTTCACCTAGGAGATGGATTAGGAAGAGACATTATAGGTGTATGTAGGAGCATCATCCCTAAAACATGATAGCAAGCATGAACGAAATCGTGGATAGGCTAGAAACTACCCGTGTGAATAGTGACATCATAAAATATTAGCATAAATTTTGTTGACCCTGGAATCAATATGGGAATATATATATATAATTATATATATTATATATTATATTATTATTATATAATCCATAATTGAGTGGATAGTGCTATGAAAAGCTAATGGGCTAGTTTGGTCCGTGGGGGATAATGGATAGTGATATGGCAACCGGAAAATGGGGCTTATGAGGTTCTCTTGACCTTGACTCTATATACATATGTAGATATGTAATGTGTTGATGCTTATATGTGTGTGTGTGTGTGTGTGACATGTTCTTATCAAGGATCATTCCTGTGGAGAATGATGGTATTAGTGGCATGAAAAAGTTCCTAGTTGTGTGAGGAATCAATTGGGCAAAGGTTAGCTCTGGTTGATTTATGATTTTGATATCATGTGATTATAATCCCCATAATTATGCCCATGTTTATATTATGAACATGGAATGCTAATGGATATATCAACATAATGAAAGCAGTGTGATCTATGACTTGCTGGGACAAGCATGGGTAATTGAAGAAACCACAGTCCTAGGATTTGTGTTGTGGATGCACATAGTAAATCATGGGAATGACACTAAAAGTGGTGTTTCTTGGTGTCTGTGGATAGAGATAGTGTGGTCTCTGTATTTTCAATACTATTGTGTACATATTGTACTCCTCCATGTGTATTGTGTATGTGCCATGTTGTACAAGGTTTATTCGTTGTGTTGTATTATGTGTATACGTGCCTGTGATGTGTAATGTGTTGGATTCTATGAAAATATAACGCTAGTAATATCCCAAGACAAGCACTTTGTATGCAATTCTTCTATCATCAAAGTGTCCTCCACATGGTTCATCATGGAAAGCTTTTAATATTTATGGTACTTCATCCTCTCGAACCCATCTCCAGATAATCAGACTAGGTCCTATTCAGTACGATTCTCCTTCTATCCATGAGTAGGGTGCACTGGCTTTGGTGACTTTTTGTCTTTATTTGGCTGACAATTGTGGAAGAAACTTTCCTGTAGCCAAATAGTTAGAAATATTGACAAACCAAGGAGTTTTAGTAGATACTACAAAACGATGTTTGTCAGGAAAATTATCCTTTATAGGGGTATCAATAATATCATTCTATATCCTGGAAAGGAAATCAAAAACTTTGTTTTCCTTTCTTGGCTTATCCAGGATGGTAATATTGAATTCCTATAATAGCAATAACCACCTAGTAATCTTGCCATTAATAATTAATTAATTTATTAAATATATATAGTAGAATGACCACTATGAATGGAAGTTTCACAATCATTGATATAATGTCTAAATTTATTAATGTCATGAACAATAGCTAAAATATAATTTTCTATAACTATATAATTTAACTTTGAAAGAGTCAAATTTTTACTTGTATAATAAATAACATAAGGAGCCAAGTATTTTTTGTTCCAATACAACTTCTAAAGTTGTATCTGGAGCATGAACTAAAATATGAAATGGGAGAGACCAGCTTGGTCGTCTTAATATTAGTTCCTCACTAATGTTCTATTTCAATGATTCAAATGCCTTTTGGCAGTCATAATTCCAAACAAAATCACAATCTTTTGTAAGAAGTTTAAAGAGTGGAGAAGCTATTTTTGTGAATTTTTCTACGAATCGTCTCTAATATCTTGTAAAACCAAGAAAACTTCTAACATTACTTTGACAAGTAGGAACTGAAATTTTGGAGATTACCTCTACCTTAGATGCATCCACCTTGATTCCAACACTTGAACTATGATGCCCTAAAACAATTCCCTCATTAAACATCATAAAACATTTTTCATGACTTCATGAAAGATTTGCTTCTTTGAATCTAATGAGATTTTTTTTTTCTTTTCTAATTTATCCATAGCTTCTTTAAAAGTGTTTCCATAGATAGTAAAATCATCCATGTAAAATTCTACACAATCTTGAAACAAGTCATAAAATATGCCTAAAATTGCTCTTTGGAATGTAGCAGGTGCATTACGTAAACCAAAAGGAAGTACCTTGTAAGCATACATACCCCAAGGACATCTAAAAGTTGTTTTGCCTTGATTTTTTGGTGCCTGTTGAATTTGGTTATCTCCAATGAAACCATCAAGAAATGAAAAATATTTCTTCCCTCCTAAAGTTTCTAATACTTGATTAATGAAAGGTAGTGGAAAATAATATTTTAAATTAGCCTTGTTAGGTTCCCTATAATAAATGCACACTCTCCACTTTTCATTCTTCGTAGGAACAATCACTAAAGGTGAGACCCATTAGCTATTTGATATTTGGTGAATGAAATTCACATTAAGCAATTTTTGTAATTCCTCAACAATTTCTCTTAGATTGGGATTCATCCTTCTCTGAGGTTGTCCCACTTGTTTGTAATTTTCTTGAATATAAATGTGATGGATACATATATTAGGTTCAATTCCCTTCATGTCAGTGTATTCCCATGCATATGCAGAATAATGTTTTTGTAGCATCTTTATTAATTGTTTCTTTTGAAATTATTCCAAGTTGTTATTAATGTTTAATGTTTTAACTGGGAAAATTTCTACTAAAGAAATTGCCAAACTTTTCCATAGAATGTAAAGCTACTTTAGATTGTTGAGATGATAAATATTTAATGTTACATTGCTCTTGAAAAATTTGATCTTGTACACAATATGAAGAAGTCATTATTATTCAAAAAATTTATTAATTGATCCTCCTCATCAAGTTATGAAAGAGTAAATATAGGTTGAATATTTTCAAAGTCTTCATTATCATCATCATCAATCTAAACCTCACTTTCTATTTCATTTATTGTTATTACAGGTGGATATAATGCGAATCTCTTAGTAGAACTGCCATAAAAAATATACATATCACCAGATCTAAAAATTATAAATGCATAAGCTATAGCTAGCCAAGGTATACCAATGATCAATGGATGCTCCCCTAAATTATTCTTGGGAGTCAAAATCATAGAGTCAACAAGATATTCCCATGAATCTAAAGATCCTGATACATATTCTAACATACCATCAATTTTAATAATAGATCTATCTGCTAGTTACAATAAAGTTGGGGTATATTGAAGATTAGGAAGCTTCAATTGATCCATAGTTTATTTTATCATGATATTAATGGCCACTCCTAAATCAATCAAAGTATTTGGAATTTCAATACCATTGATATGAATTTTTACAATAGGGCTAGATGGATCTAAATATTGTTGAACTATTAGTTTCCCATCATAATATTTGAAATCTTTCCTACCAATTGAATCTTTTTAATGTATTTTCTTTTTCTTCTTGGTTTTTTAATGCATAACTCTATTGTTTTTGCAAATATGGGTATTTCCTTTATAGCTTTAAGTAAAGGAAATTAGATGCAAATGTTTTTCAATTAATCTAACATATTATATTCAGGTAAAATGATTTGTCTTTCTATTCCTTTATCAATTTGAAGCCTTTAAAGAAAAGGGCGACTTTGTAAGTAAACAAAAGGTTATTCTACTAGAGGAATTGTAGGAGTTGGTTTTATTTGGTTGTCACCTAATTGTGTAGGAACATTTTCCTTTGGAGGAGTCTTTTCTTGATCAAGAAATGCCTCCTTTTCAGGAACTTTATCCTCCTTATATTCTTTGGTGACAACTAGTGGTGATTTACTTTGCAAGACTTGACTAGATCTAAGGTGGATCTAAGTTGGACATCATTTAGATCTAAATGAGCTATCATACAAGATTGAAAATTTTGGCCCTCAAATTTTTTGTTGTTGTAAGATAGTATCTATTAATTCAAAATATGGTATTTACAATCAGAGTGGGGTGGCGTGAGCAGGATGCTCAAGTACCAGAGCCAGTATTTCATTTTACAATAATTACAAAGAAAGCTTCTCTTGCATCTTGCATACAAAAAGCTCTTTCTTTGGAGCCGAGAAGATTGAAAAGCTAGATGGAGGATAGAAGGAGAGATGCAAAAGTTTCCAATAAGGCCCCTTGATCTGAAAGGGCGAGAACTGAGAATGATTGGAAAAATCGAAACACGAAGAGTGGCATTGATGTTGAGGGTGTCGTAGATAAAAGGAACCTTACAAAAACTTGGGAAAAGCATAAATTTTTTTACCATTAAGCAGTGTCGTGCAAGGGCTCATCCTCTAGACTGATGGGTTTCTGTGGAGTGCTATCGGCAAGAGCATCCATTGCTTCTTGGTGACTCGTGGAGGCTCATGCAGTTTCTTGGTGCTAAGCTGCCTTTTTGGGTTGTCCCACATGGATTTGTTGCGGCCACGACCGCACTGGGGAACATGGTCAAAGTTGCGCTGAGAGGCCATGCTTTGGAAGGAAAGGGGATTAAGGGTTGAGTCGTGGACAAAGGCGATGAGAACGATATTGCTAGGGTGAAGATAATAAAAGGGAGGAGCAAGATGGATGGGATATTCATAGGTGGAACAAGGCGGCCAAGGTGGAGCAAGCTGACATAAAAGGGCCATTGATTGTTGCCCTTAGGAGGTACAACATTGTCATGAGGGAGCACATATTGGTACTTCTTGAAGGGTTTGGATGGTGGTGGCTTTGAGGGAACGCTGCAAACTATTTAAAACCTACTTCATGCAAAGAATTGGGATGGTTGTCATCTTAGGAAATCATAATGAGGTGATGTGGGAATTGTACCATTCCTTTTCTAGAGAATGACATGCAATCTTTTTATTGAGAGAGACTCGTACTCCTTGTATCAATGCTATCTATTGGTCCACAATCTCGGTGGAGAAGTCCGTCCTCTAGGTCCCTCCATGCAAGGGAGCGGATTCTCGTGCTGCCAACTATTCCTTCATCTTCCACTCTGTCAGCCATGCTATTTGCCTTCCTTCTTACGGCCTGGAAGTGCAGCCCACTTAGCTCTCCTACGTGTCGGCTAATGCAATGCAAGGTTTTGTTGAGCCACCAGTTGTTTGTTACCTTGGTGACCATCATTCCTTGCTGAAGCTTCCTACAGGTTTGGGTGGCGAGAGTTGAGTCTCCTTCCACCACGAGAGACCAAAATCTCTAGGCTTTGGCAATGTCTAAGCCATGGTCCAGAGCTTGGAGTTCAGCAACATTGTTGGTAGTTATACCAAAGTTGCCCCACATATAGCCATATTATCTCCCCTTGTGAGTTTCTGAAGACACCCCCAAAACCTGCAGCTCCCGGATTGCCTTTGGCAGCTCCATCATAATTCAATTTGAGGATGTCTTCGTCAGGAGGGTGCTAGTGGCAGGGCACTTCCTGGTTTTTTGTCGCTAGAGTTAGAATATTCTGAAGGGGGGAATGTAGCTCGAGGAGATTAAGGATCCTTTGATTAGCAGGGTGAGGAGGATGAATGAAGATCAAAAGTTTAGAGATGACTACAGATTCCCGAATTATCTGTTTAATGAAAGTGAGGATGTTCTCTTATGGCTTTTTTTCTTCTTTGAAAATTCAAGCATTTTGTTCTTTCCAAACAACCTAACATATGATATCCAGGATGATATTCTAAGCCCTGTCAACCATAGGGTGTGAGAAGAAGAAGGTTCTCCAATTTTCAAAAGTATTGAGGATGGAAACCTTATCCCTGTCAGAAGCTTTGAAAATCACCTCCTCCCACTCCCAAATATTGTTGGAATATTCACATTTGTTCAGGAGGTGGTTTGTTGTTTCTTCACTCTTTTCAGAGAGAGGGAATCTTGAGGGTCCATTGAATCCTCTTCTGCTTAAATTATCCCCAGTTGGGATCTTCCTCCGCATGGTTAGCCATAGAAAGATGGTGATTTTGGGCCACATTTTTATGCCCCACAGAATTTTCCATTTTTGCGAAGGCTGAATTTGATCATGATTTGCCATACAACCATAAGCTTCCTTGAGGTTGAAATGGCCTACAAAGTTTTTTCCCCATCTAATCTTATCTTCCCCTTTGTCGAATTAAATATTTCTTTCTTGAATGGTGTTGGCAAAAGTGCTCCAATAAAATCTAGTAGACAAAGGTTCCCATTCTCTATCTTCCAACCATTCTCACAATTTTTCCCTTCCGTTGTTGGGCTTCCAGTAATGGGGCACCTTGTATTTTCCTTTTTCTTTCATTGCAGTGCGAAGTTGGGTGAACTGCTCCCTATTTAGGTCGGGTAGTTGCTGCCATGCATATTACCAAAAAAGAGTTTTTTCTCCATTTCCAATCTCCCAGAAGCTATGATTTTGAATGACAACCTTATTTTCCCAAGCTCGATTCCAGATTTCCGAATCTTTCATGTTGCCGGTGAGCCTGATGAGATCGTCAATTGAGTGATTTGGCACATATTTTGCCTTTCAGATGAGGCCTAAGGTGTTTGTGGGTTTCCTTTCCAACACCACCAGGTTTTGGACCCTAGGGTTTTTCCAAGAATTTCTAGATCCCTCAAACCAAATCCTCCAACATTTTTTGGTATGCACACCTTTTCCTAGGCTACAAGAGCCCATTTTTTTGTGCCTCTGACCCTCCACAAAAATTTTCTTTGTATTCATCTGATGGTATTGGTGATTGATTTGGGGGTGGCTAGAATAAATAACATAAACAAAGGCATGGCTTTCATCACTGATTTGACCCAGACCAGCCTCCCTGCCAAATTAAGGGAGTGAAAAGTCCAATTGGCCAATATTTTGCCAAGTTTGTTTAGAAGGTCCTCCCAGTTGGATATTTTGAAGGGTTTATCGGTTAGAGGGACCCCCAGATATTTGGAGGGGAGAGAACATATTTGAAAGCCCAAAGTTTGGGTTATATTTCTTTCAATGGCTATAGGAGTATTAAAGAAGGATAATTTGGATTTCTCAAGGTTAATGGAGGTATCTGAGGCCTCCAAAAACTCGTTGAGAATTTCTTTGCAAGAGGTAGCTTCCTTAATATTAGATAAGCACATTAGCATGGTATCATCTACAAATTTCTAATGGGTTGAGGGGGGGCATTGTCATGAATGTTGACGTCGATAAGGGAGTGGTTAAAATTTTATACTTTTAGGGATCGACTGAGACCTTCGACCATGATAACAAAGAGGAAGGGCGACAAGGGCTCTCCTTGTCTTATGTCTTTGGAGGGGAAGAAAGGCTTGGAAGGGGAGCCATTGAGAAGAATGGAGAAGAAGGCCCCTGAGACCATGGCCATAATCCATTTGATGCAATCCTGATTGAAGCCAAAAGCCTTTAGAACTTATTTCATGTAGTCTTAACTTATTTTGTCAAAGGCCTTCGACATGTCGAGTTGCATCAACATGCCAGGTTTCTTTTTAACTTTTAGCGAGTGAATCAGTTCATGTGAGAGGATTATGCTATCCATTATTCTTTCTGCCCTCCACATATCCCGATTGGTTTGAGGATATAAGGAGGGGCAGAACAACCTTGATTCTACTGGCAAGGACAAGCTGATGTCATTCCAGAGTATTTTCCCATGGTATTGTAAGTGGCATTGACCCTTGATATTCTTCCTCCCATGGTATTTGTCCACTCATGGAATTTACCCATGGTATTGTAAGTGACATCCACCCATGGTATTCATTCATCCGCGGTATTTACCCACCCACAGAATTTACTTGTGGTATTGTGACCAAAAAATGATATAAGTAACAAGTTACATTTTGTAAAAGGACAAATGGTCCACCACAATGTAGCCTTTACAATTATTATCTATTTTAATAAAATAAAGTTTCTTTGTGGTTTTGTTATTGTGTGTTCTCCTCTTTTCTTCTGGGATTTCAATTGTTCAGTTCTTGGGGGCCTCCCGCCAAGATCCGGATCACTTTGTTGGAGATTTTCCATTCTTTGTTCCAGATCCTTTTTGTCTTTAAATATGTTGCCAAAGACCTCTTTGTTCTAGATTTTAATTTTGTTTTTGATGAGCTTTAATTTTTGCTGGAATTGATACATTTTGGTACCTGATTAGGGCATTAGACCTTTCCACCAGTCCTTCATATTTTCAGTAAATTTTGGGTGCTCAAGCTAGAATGATTCAAATTGAAAGGTACGATTTTTAGGGCCTGAGGAAATTTAAACTTTCAAACAAATTGGCCAGTGGTCTGAACCCATTTTGGGGAGGATGCGAGCCTCTATTTCCTAGGAGGTCATGTAAATGGCTTTTGAGAGTAGGAAACGATTGAGTCTAGATGCAATCTGTCTCACTCCACCCGTTTTATTGTTCCAGATGAAGGTGCCATTTATTGCGGGGATATCTATTAGACTTAGTTCATCAGTTGTTGCTTGGAAGACTCCTGAGTCTTTATCTAGCTTGCAGATCCCCCCTTTTTTCCTCAAGATTTATGACCATGTTGAAATCCTGTGCAATAATTTTGAATGGCAGAGAAATGGTCTCCAAGATTTTCCTGATAACTTGAAGCATTTGGATTCTTTCAACTACCCTACGTGGAGTGTAAATATTAGTAACACATATGCTTTCATTGGAACCAATGATATTTAGAACAACGGTGATGGAGTGTCGCGTTGCTACAGAGGAAGATAACTCATAAAGTGAGATTTTCCATAGTGTCAAAAGCCCACCAGTAGTGCCCATTGCATAATTTGCTGTGTAGCTATACTTTTTGAAGCAATTCTTTTGAAGGATGTTATGGTTCTCCATAGAAATATTGGTCTCTTAAATGAGAAAAATGTTAGGTTTTTCTATAATGAGTCTGCTTTTTATGAATCTTTTTTTTCGTGGACCATTTAGGCCTCTTATATTCCATGAAATAAAATTCATTGATAAATATGTGGGGCAATAGTGAGAGCTTTTTCCTTTCCCTCATTGATAAGTCTTGCTCCGAGTTCTTGGAGGAGTTGCCCTGTGGTTTTCCTTCTTTTTTCTGCTGGGTTCTTTGGCGTTATGATTCTCTACTATCGTGTTTGGCAATATTCCTTTGTTTGCTGGGTCATTTGGTAATTTCTGTAGTGTGCCCTGTTTTAGTTCTTCTTGTTGAAGGTATGCTCCTTCTATTCTTTGTATATGCTCTGCTGGCATAGCTGCCAAACCATTTTTTTAGCATTCTTCTGCTATGGAGATGAGATCAACTCCTTCAAGGTATTCCTCTATTGCATTGTCTTCAGGGGAAGTTTCTATCACTGTTGGTTCCATATCGGTGTCTTCTGGTATATAGTCCTCATCTAATATTTGGAAATTCTATGAATGATTCTCCAATTGCGTCTGATTTGCTAAGTTTTGGATTCCCCCCATAATTTCTTCTTCATTATTTCCATCTTAGATTGGGGCTTCTTGGTCTTTCTGTAGGGCTTCATATTTATTTTTACTTGCTACTTGGTGTTGATCTTTTTTTCCTCATGGCTTCATGTTGTGCCTGTTTCTTGGTCCTACTTTCGTGAAACCTTGCTCATCTGATTTATTTTGAGCTTGAGCATTGCTTTGTTGAGCCTTGTTCTTGGGAAATTCTCTGCATAGATGTCTGTGTTCATGGAACTTTCTACATCTAAATGGTATATGCTCATAGTCAATATTTTGGAGCCACACCTCAACTCGGAAGACTAACTTTATTTCCTCTGGTAGGGCACCTAAGACATCCATGTAGACACATATTCTTGCATAAGAGACATAGTGGCAATTTTTGGTTCCCTCTGACATTTTTATGTATTCCCTTAGTTCATCTCCAATGCCTTTAAGCAATGATGGTTACCAATAGTTAGTTGGCATCAAGTAGAGCTTGACCCAAACTAAGACTCTAGTGAAATCTTCCTTTTCTGGGGTGAAATTTTCCTTCTAGTATCTCATGTAGAGCCCAATTGAGTTGAAGAAGTAAGGGCCTCCTTCAAAAATTCGGTCTCTGTCTTCAAGAAGGTCAAAAATGACTATGAAGAATCCTTTCGATCCCAGTTGCAACCTAAGCTCTCCGTTTGGTTTCCATTTTGTTTGAATCCACTAGTTCAAGGCTTTTTCGGTGGGGCATATTCCCATGAATTTGCGAATGCCTACATGCTCCTGCATGTAATCTCTGTAGACTGATATCTCTTGGTCTTGGATTTCCAACACCGATTTTTTTTTTTTTTTTTTTGGGGGTTGCAGTTGTTATTGGTTTTTGACTTTGTTCTTTGGGAATGGTCCGAATGGGTATTTTTGGGCTCTGCTTCCATTCTTTCTCATGAGGTCAAAGCTCATTTTGGGATGGTCCCATTTGCAGACTTGCCTTCTACATCTTTTCCATTTGTTTTCTTTTCCTCTCTCGCAAATTTAGCTGTTCTGGAAGAGTGAAAGCCATTGTAGTTAGTGAGCTTAGTGGAGAATGAAGTTTTAGGATCCTTGTATTTTCCTTCTACAATGTCCTGAAAGGAGGGCACTTCAGAGCCCCATCCCGCCTCTTCCATGATCTACAACATGCTAAAAGGCTGAAGCCCTAGTTGCAGAGATCAAAGAGCGCCTTTCAGGAAATCATCCAAAAAGGAGAAGGCAATAAAAAACAATCATTTTGACCCGCAACATTATAAATGGGTTGTTGGGGAGTTTTATTATTTTGATTTGGGAGTGGTTGAGCATGCAGTTGATTATATTTTTGAGGAAATGGAGTGGATGGAAAAGGAAGTGGTTGAGTTGAAGTCAATTAGGGTTGGAATTGTGGTTGAGTAGGTTGTGAATGTTGAGGGGGATAATACTAAGGTTTGTATTGAGGGTATGGCTATTGAAATTGAGAATATTGAGGTTTCCTACCATAAGAAGTTTACCATCCGTGTGAACAAGATGGGTTTTGTGGTTTAGGTGGCCAAGTTTGCCAAGGCATAGGTGTATTCTGATTGCATTATGGTTGTGCTTATTATTGATATTGTGCATTGAGATCTTGTGCCATACATGTTTGTCGAGGATGCCAAAGTCTCTTGGGAGAAACATAACATAGATATTCAACTTGACTTGTTCCAATTTCTTCCTGGAAAATAGCCTCAAGTCTAGGTATTAAAGGACATTGTTTTGTATCATGATTTTCTACACATATAACACATATTTCAACATTTTCGAGAGGAAATTCTCATGATGAAATGTTTTTTCCTACATCTAGGACAGAAAATAGATAATGCAACATTCTCAGCTTTTTGCTTGTTTTGTATCCTTAAAGTATCTTGTTGTTTACTAAGATTTCCAAGGATATCGGTTTTAAAGTTGTCAAGAAAATTTCCTATGTCTGCTCTACTTATTGTTCCAGATGCAAATTTTCATACCCTTGACATGACTGGATCTCTTGGATTCTTACCATATTTTTCCTTTCCTCTTATAATGCGCTTGCACAACTGACATATTTCTTAAAATGGAAATTGGGAGACATCTTCCTTTCCCATTAAATTGAGAAGATCACTGTATTCATCCCTTATGGTTTTTAGAAATAGAGTTTTTAATGTCTCTTCATATAAATTATGCAATTTGGCCCTTTTGACATTATAGGCAAATCTTTCCACCAAATATTCAAGGTTTTCATCCTCTTCTTGAACCATCTTAAATACTTCATCCTTAAGGTCACAATGTATGCAACAATCTTTATATTTTTCTAGGAATATTTTTTTTCATATCATCCCATGTTCTAATAGATTGTGTTCCTAAACACATGAACCAATTAAGAGCTCCATCTTTTAGAGTGGTTGGGAATAATTTCAATTTTTGAGTATCAAGTAGGTAATCTGGTGGTTTGGTTGCAGGTGTAAGGGATAATCGTTCAAATTCAGAAACGATCTCCTCAAGCGCAGGTGGAAGTTCTTCTTCAATTTTCCTTGGAGTTTCAGTCATCTGCCTCCAAACTTAGATATTCTACTAAAAACAATAGAATTGTTATTATTACTCGGAATATGGTAGAACCTCACTTACCATGGAACTGAAAGGAAATAACACTGCTGTTCATAAAATTCTTGCATCCGTCTTTTCCACAATTCTCTACCTTTCTCAGGAACTGAAAGGAAAACAAAGCTGCAGTTTATAATTTCTCAGGTCCGAAATCTAAATTTTCCCGTGTGTACCTTTAGCACGCGATCACCGTATGATCGCGCCTTTCACAAGGAACGACTGTGATTAACTTGACTTCAACTAGAATAAATCATAGTTCATATGATATAGAGTTTGATTTCCAAATTAAACCTAGTGCGTGTTAACCACACGACTACCATCGGATCAACCTCCTTCAATCAGACGGTCTCGATCAACTGAGCTATTAACTCAGTTGAATGATTTTTCGCGTTTGTTTTCTGGGTTAACGTTCACACTTATGAGTGCGCGACCACCGTTAGATTTGTACCTGTCGATCTGATGGATCAAATCTTTTCCTAGGCTCTCACAACTTTTATCGGGGTTTTTCTCCTTCTGCCAAGGTTTTAGTGCTTCCGCTAGGTTTAGACTATGGTTAAGTTGTATTTCTTAAAATAGACCCAGGCTGTTCTGATACACAAAAATGAAGATTTTAAACACAATAACACACGATTATTACATAATCTAATTCCAAGAGCCGAACTAGAAAACAACACACTCAGAGATATTTCGAAGGAATTCAAACCTCTGGGATTGACCATTCATACGCAGAATACATAGAGACACAAAGA
>APFE031306196.1:17209-33959 GCA_000404065.3 Pinus taeda
TTTCCTAGAACATATTCAAGTATAAATTGGAAAATAGGGCCAAATTCCACCTTGGACAACTCATATGATCAAGATAATATCTTTATTGGATTCCTCTTTCCGAAATGTACATGATTGATCTAAAGATCATCTCATTCTCACAAGAAGAGATGGAATTATGAATTTAATTCTTCTATGAAAAAATTGTCAAGGTCGACTCAAGTCTAATGTAGGCTCATGAAGCCCAACAAATGTGTCTCTTCACCCTCAACATTGTGTATAAATAGAAGATACCCTCTCCTCATTTGGACACCATCACCCAAGACATCTTTCTCTCTCTTCTTCTCATTGGTTCATACAACAAAAAGCAATATCTCTTTTCTTCATGTGTTGACTAGAAATTAGAGGCAAAAAATAGCAGATCTGTTTTGCACCAATTGTAGGGACGTTGACTAGCATTAACCAAGGGTCAAATCTCCTCCTTTGACTATTTTTTTCAAGAATAAAATCTGATCTCTTGAGGTTGCATCTCCTCACACATAAATCAAGGAAATTGTAGTAGTTTGACCTACATTGACTGCAACGTTTACTTGTGTTGACCGAGTTTGACTGAGATTTTCAAGATAGTTTTTGGCTGATTCAGTCTATCTTTGGACGCCGAGTTGAATGGGTTTTATAGAAATCATTTGGAGGAGTTTTTTTGCTAGTTTGACCAGTGTTGACTTTGTGGCTAGGGCATACTATTGACTATTGTTTCACTGGACTATTTTGAGAGTTACTGGGCAAGTAAAATTTTTATGATGTACTCTCTCTCTCTATCAAACTTTTGAAGAATAATAAGAAGATTTGATCAAAGGGTTTTCCCCACATTGGGGTTTTTCCCTTGCATCTGCCAAATATTGTGTCCTCTTGTCGTTTCTTGTCTTCTCCTTATTTTTGATGTTCTATCTGCATTTTCTATCAATGTTTATGTGACAGCTAATCTGGAAATCGATATTGGGCTAATAAGAAAAATTGAATTAAATTTCTCTAAAGCATAAAACATACCATTATTATCGAAAATTAACATGGTACTAGAGTTGAGGTGAAGACAAAGCCCAAGCAAGAGTGAGAAAAGAAATCACTAAGATTTGTTGGATGAGGACAAGATTCAATGGCCTCCTCATCTTACTTCAAATCTAATGACAAGCTCAATGATAAGTCGGATTATGATGCATGGAATATGTCTCTTGATTTGTCTTTGGAAGAGAATGATGTTATGGACTATTTGCAAGGAAAGATAGTTGAACCTCCTTTAAATGCATGGGTTGCCACTAAGACAAATTACATGAAAGGTGAGGTCAAACACAAGAATATCATTAGGGATTGTATTCACAAGAATTTAGTTTCTATCTCTGATCTCGGCACATCTAAGGATATTTATGACAAGTTGGTTAGCATGTTTAAGGCTAGAAATGCAATCCAAGTCCTCTTTCTTAAGAGCAAGTTGAAGGACACAAAGAATGAAATATGAGAAGATATCCAATCCTACCTCATGAGGGTTATCAAAATAAAAGATGATCTTCTATCTATCGAAGAAGTTATAGTTGATAGGGAGCTCACTCTCATTTCCATTGGAGGTGTCCCTCATGAATGGGATGTATTCAACACTACTATCCTCAATAATGACCAGATTCTAGGTTTTGATGAGAGAGACGTGCCATCAAATAGGAATGATCCTATTGCATTCTTTGATCATGCTAAAAAAAGAGTAATGCAGGTTTAAAGAAGAAAGGTCAAGGAATATAGGAATTCAAATATGGAAGAAAGGGAAGATGTTTCGATTGTAACAGGTTTGGCCATTATGCCAGGGAGTTGTTATAGACATATTTGGGCACTACAACCCGAATCACATATGTCCATAAACCAAGGGCTTCTAGACCCCTAAAAGTGTTGTTTCATACCCTAAAGGAGCAAGGTCAACTGATTACATCATTTCCTAGAAGTTCTCCCTGAAAAACTGCTCAGAATTGGTCAAAACTGGACCATATAGACTCCTCCATGTTGAGGGTGAGATGCATCTCACCTGTTACACATTGAGGGTGTGATGCATACTAAAAATCCCTTTTGTAGGGTGCGATGAGCGAGAGAAGACAAATGGAAGAGGCAGTCTGCTAGGTGGAAACTCAAAGAATTTCTAGAAACTGCTCATATGACACTTGCCTCTCTGAATTCACCCAGAGATGAGTAAGAGATCATGAAATATCCCAAGTGGAACCAAGAACTATCAGTGAAAATGACACTAATCAAAATCCCAGAAGCTGACTCCCACCCTACAATACATATAATCTATTATATATATATATATTATATATATATATAATTAATATATTATCATATATATAGATATAGAATATAGATATAGATATAGGTTATAGATATAGATATAGATATATGTATGGGATCCATCAACCTAGAGATCCAGAGGCTGGAATTTTGTATTTTGTAAGGAAGTGTTGTTGGTTTCTCTGTGACACATTGTATTTTTGGGTGATCTAGCTTTTTGTGAGGTGTAGAGGGCTTTCATGCTGGGAGGATGGCGCTGGATCAGATAGCTAGGTTGTAATCATCTCTTCTACTACTTCTATCAATAAAGCTACTTGAGTTTTCCTCCATATACTTGTATATTTCAGAATCTTGTACATGTGTATGCATTTGTATGGTTAATGTACATCTGATTCTACATTGTTTATGGTTATATATCTCTATGCTTTGATGGTATTTTGTTGCTTTGCCTCTACAGGTGTTCTTTAAAGTGGGGCAAGTGAGAAAGGAGTGGCGAAAGCTCTGTCAAAGGAGGGAGGAAAGAAGCAAGGAGACAAGAGAAATACTAAGGTTGGTGCTCTCTGCTTCTCTCTCATCTATCTCTCATAAAGGAAAACACAAGTTACTTTGAATTGTGTTTTTTCTAAGATAGCTACCCGTCTTAGTGGGACTAGCAGCTCTGAATAAACACTAGTTTTCCTAGAAAAAAAATGGTGACTCAGGTGGGGAGCAAATTGTTTGTTTGTTTTTTACTATTGTTTAACTTATAAACTACAAACAGAGCCTAAAGTTAAGCCAACTAGCCTTCGAACTGCTTTTTCTATGCTACTGTAAAGTATATCAACGCTACTTCAATCAATCTCTGGGTTTGTTTTTGAACTGAACATCTGACTTGCAAACATCCTAAGTGCCTAGTCGTAGCTCAATAAACTCATTAGATCAGCCCCTATACTTTGTGTTTACTATCTATCATAAGCTCAGCCTAAATCCCCGAAATTAGGTACAAACTGTGGGTAAAAGCCAAGCTCAGTCTCATCCCTGGACCATCATATTGTCTCTCATTGGCAGTCTGGATGCATCGCGCCTCCCATGTGCTACAGGTGAGATGCGTCCCTGTTTCCCTTAGGGACAGGTGTGATGATTGAATGAGACTATTTTTCTCTCCAGATTTTGGTTTTTTCTTCATTGTTTTCAGCTCTATTCAATAGTTTTACTGCCTATTATTAGTATATCACTATTGGAACCTTCTTCCTTTACATTATTCAGCCTCTATTGATAAGGAATTGTGAATGTTTTTAATGTATTTTTCATCATTTACAGTCTTTACAAATAGTAGATTAATCGAACTGTCTTCCTTTGATTTGAAAGTGTCACAACTGTCGTTTTCAGTCAAGGAAAAAAGTGTCGTAAAGTCTTCCTCTTCTAGATAGGTGATTACACTTTTTCCATTGTATTTGATTTGAATTGTCAATTATTTAAAGTGTCAAAAGTAGTTTTCCATTCGAAATTGAAAGTGTCGTCTTAGTCTTCCTTTCGTGTTTTCAAAGAAATTTCTAAAGTGTCGCTTTGAGGAAAGATAGTTCAAATCTACACTTAGTTTTCCTTTTGTCATTATCACATTAGGGGAACTGAAAAACAAATACATGCATGTGCATTTTCATTTAGACTGCATTCGGAAATTGATTTAGGAAAAGTGCATTTAGTGTGTGCTCTCTGCTTTATGTTGAAAGAATCGTACTTTTCTTTCCTTAGTAGCTAGGATTTTCATTGCTAAAAGAAAAAATAAACGACTCTTTATCATCCTAGATTTCATATTTAGGAATTGTAAATCTACATCATGTGGTGAACCTTGAAAGGAAAACTTCTTAAGAAAGATCAATTATAAAATAAACCTCAATGAACATAAAAACACTTTGGAACCTAATGCACAACATTTAGAAGTCTAAGCTAGAGACATATTCCGACGTCGTAAAGCCTGGTAACTATCATTTTCATCGTAGGTTGGTTGATTCCTCCTCTTTGATACGACAAGTGCCAGTACAGACTTGTGCTCCCACGCACCGTCGAGTATGTATTAGGAGACCACAATAGGCTAATATCCTTTATCCTTAGGAAGCCATGTCTATCGCCCTATCAATCGTAATGCACTGAACACAACACTCGAGAAGACTGACTACCGTACGTAAAGTCCTCGGTAATTTCTCTATAATTTACCACCGAGGTGTATATTGCAGTTTTGCGATTGGTTTGGTAATCCCACTATCTAGGTTTCCAGAGTAGTCACTTTCGTTCCTTTTCAGACTCCTTAAAAGAAAAGGTCCATCTGAGAACTTGTCACTTTAGGCTCATTAAAAATTGAAGGCAACTAGCGTCCTCTTTATCTTTTTCTCGACTCTTAAAAATTGAAAAATCAAGTTGTATCAAAGTTTCATAAAATTCATTTAAATCGGAATAACATTTTCCCCTTTTAAATTTCAGTTGATCAGGTAATCCGCAATCGTGGAAGAAAGTCGATCAAAACCCCATTGTTTGCGGAGACTAATGAGTCAACCGTCTCTGACTCTGGAATTAAAACCATTTCGGGCCAAGTGATCTCGTTTAACTCGATCGAAGTCTCCTAGTTTATTTGGAACTTGTGTTTCAACATCCTCAGAGACTCTAGTTAATCCAATTATTTCTGGTACCCCTTCCTCTACAGAAGAAGTTCCGCAGTTACAAGAGGATATTAGAACTGATCCTAGTGTAATAGTAAACACTTCTATTCCTGAACCAACTCCATCTAGGGTTGATTCGGAAGGTGTCACCCCTCCAACATCTGTCGCACAGATTCTATACCTTCTTCGGCGCCACAGATATTTTACGGACCCAACAGTCTACCTCTTCCACCTGGACTAATTTTTATGGAAGAGATTGTGGAGGATCTTCCGTCCAATACCCCATTATGTTTTGGGACTGGGATCCACCTATATCCTTCTACCACAGAAGTTAGTTCTTTTGATCACCCATCATCGCAAGTTCCTATCGAATCGCTAGGAAATATTTTGGATAGACTCAATATGTCTAAACAACCATCAACATCTAGGACTGTGTCATCTGATATAGCAGCAGTAGAACCTCCTACTTCTACTTCAACAATGTTCACTTGTATACCATCTGTCCCAACTAGTTCTCAACCACTAAATGGAGTCCACCCAGGGACTGTTTCGACAATATGGTCTGTTCCTATTTGTTCATTTGGAACCTTATCTGGAATTTCTTATGTTGAGACTCAACAAATTGATCCTTCACATCAGTATCAATTTGGGCAGTCCAGTCTCCAAAGACCAATTTACCCTTTGAACACTAGATTACCGCCATATGGGGAGCACTATGCCTTTTCATTGTTCCCTTCGGGCGAACAACCATATTAGAGTTCACAACAAAATTTGGGTCAAGCTGGAATTACATCTAGTGGTTGGATACCAATAATTCCTCAACAACAAAGAGTTGTATAGTCAATGCAACAAAATCAGCCTGTGTTGAACATTCCCGCTACACCGACTATTATGACGGTGTCGCAAGTACAAGTGCTGCCTGTTGTATGTCAACCTCAAGTCCCTTAGGTCGTAATACAACAGCCTCTTGTCTCTATGACTCAATCACAACTGCCAATTAGTGGCTCCTTAACTGAACCGACTCATGCTCAAATGGGTGCTAACACCCCTCATCTTGGTCAAACATCTAGTATTGGACAACAACAAATGGTCTCACAACCATGGCTGGTGCAATATCAACAACCGCAATTCCAGCAAGCTTACCGAGGACCTGAGCAACAAATCTTTGCGGGTAATGGGCAACCGTATATTCAAAACGGTTACCATCAATCATATTATAATGGTTATGCCCATCAACCTTATCAAAGTTATCAACATCAAATACATTATGCTGGTATGCAAAGACCCACTCTGCAGGCGATTCGATCTTATCATGGTTATGCTTCACCAAACCTAAATCAACAATCGCCTTTCATAGCAACTTTAGAATTACCAGATCTAAATCGGCTAACAAATGATCCAATTTCTTACGCCCCTTGGTGGCCAATGATTCCTCATAAACTTCGGTTAGATATTCATAAATTCAATGGAAATCTGGGTGAAGATCCATCGAATCATGTAATGACCTTTCATTTGTGGTGTTCATCAAACACCCTCAATGATGATTCAATTAGGCTTCGCCTTTTTCAGTGAATGTTAACTAGTCCGGTAGCGAAATGGTACATCGAATTTCCTAGAGCTTCATTCGATAACTTTAGCACCCTTGCCACCACCTTTTTAACCCATTTTCAGTTACCTATAAAGTATGAAACAGGAATGGATCTCCTTACCAATTTTAAACAGACAACACCCTCTCACATATCTGATCATATTCATGAGTGGTGATGTCATCGTCGAATGGTAAAGACATATGTTCCTAATCAGCTTCTAGTTGAATGGTTTATTAAGTCGTTGTTACTGTCTATTATAGAAGATGTGGCTAAGGGAGGAGTCATCACTGAAGAGCAAGTCATTTCTTGTGTGCAATATCTAGACTTGATCTATACTCAGTTTGGCATGCTCTATGACAAATCATGATGCTCCTAAACCAGAATTTTTCATTCCTCCTCCTCCTAAATCGGACAGGGAATTTCATGCTGGTGACAACGTGATTGGCACCTCAAGTACGCAAACCACAAAGGCTCCACATGGTAAAACCCTTGTAGTTTCTAGTAAAAAGGAAAATGACAACTTCCTACCTCAGAGGTTAATGCAGTGATGACTGACAAAGGCAAAGAACTGAAGCAACCAGGGGGCAAGAAGAAAGGGAAAAACAAAAAGAAGAAACAAGATGATTCGACTCCTGATAAACCTTCTGGAAACCCTTCTAGGTGTTAGGACCCAGAATTGACCAATTTTGACCTTACATTTTCATCATAATATTATCTTTTTCAGTCACAAGTTATAAGCTTTGATTACACAATGACTTAATCACCCCAAGGTACGAAGTAACTTCCCGCATATCTATATGTTTAATTGTTCACTGCATATTCGTAAGTACCTTTGTATTTATCTTTGGAAAGCTGACTAAATTGCTAAGTAATTGTCTTAAGCCCGCAGGAATTATAACCTATAGTTGCTGTAACACCAAAAACAACAACTACGCAGTTGCTGCAACACCAGAAGCAACAACTACGCAATTGCTACAGTCAGCAACAGAAACCATCTAAAGCGGGTATTTTTCATCAGCTGGGAACAACAACGGAAACTATCTGAGGAACGCTGACGTGGCTGATCAAGCAGTTATCCAAAGCGGGTAGAACACAGTTACCAGGACTCAAAACCGGAATAGTATGGGGAAACGATGAAGGGAATGTGTGAATTCCAAAGAAGATGGTCGAAGATGGTTACCAGCTATGTAACAGCCAGAACCTAAACAAAGAATATATTATAATACTGTTGCAACAACATTTATGTAATTCTTATTTTTGATTAAACGGGTTAACCGAATGAACCGTAACAATATATTGTAATAGATGTCTCCTCTATAAAGAGGAGACATCTACATTAGTCAAGAGAGGATGGTCTGTAAGTGAAATTTGTGAGAACATCAGCAAGTCTGAACTTTATTGTATTCGAATCTTTTGACAGATGAATAGAAGGACGTTCTGAGCATTTAAGTTATTCTCCGTGTTCTGGGGAATCTTGTGAGAGGGACTGGGCCCACCTTCCTCACAAGATTCATCCATTTATTTTGTTGTCAAGTGTGTAAGTGTGTGATAGTTTCTTTCTGCGAATACTCTATTTGGATCCTGTAGCATTACCTCTTGCAATTCTGTTTTTCTAGCACTCTGTTTTATTAAGTTATTTGAAGTTGTGCAAGAGTATTCTGCCGGTGAATCTGAGTGCAGTGTGTGTTAGCAATCTGATTCCAGGGGCAGGTGCTGAACGTCCTCATCTGGAGGATAGGGTCCTGATCCTCTGCCAACAAAGCATCCATCTCTTTGCTTTCTAGATTTGTAATTTTAATTAATTCCTTTTTATTTTATCAGCACTGTGATAACTTAGCATAAGAATTAAGTATACTACAGCTCTTAATGCTTTTAGAATTTAAGTACAAACAGTACACGGTAGCCTTTGGAATAAAAAGACTTTCCCAGGTTGACAATTAATGTGGTACTTGATTGTTTAATTAATAAAAAATTCAACTAGCCAACATTTTGGCGCCGTTGTCGGGGAAGGCAACTAAAGATTTCTAAAAGCATTAATGATTTCTTTGTGAAAATAACAGGTGCATGAGAGGACGCAAGAAGCCTATTTTCACAGGCGGTAAGGGAGGAAGAAAGACTTTTATTGATGAAATCATCTCAAAGGCTGAAACATCACAGAGGACGAGTTCCCGGAGACCTCAAATCCAGTACTCCTCACAAACGGATCGATAGACGGAGGAGGTATTGGGGCCTGAAAGGAAGCTGGAAGTATCAGAACGCACTGAGGAACTGGTAGAAGAACCTGAAGAACCTGAAGATACAGAAGATAAAGTAAGCGACTCAGGAGAAAGACCAATGGAGGATAACAGAACAAAAGGAAGGGGGGAGAACTCACTCTCTACCCTGGAATTCCCCATTGGGGACCTGCCGAGAGGAACGATTCCTATGAAGAACATTCCCCTCTCAGCGCTACCCAATTTCCATGGGTTATCCTCTGAAGACCCAGATGAATTCCTCTTTGAATTCGATATATTATGCAGAAGTTATGATTATATGAGCCCTAATCAGAAACTAAAGCTTTTTCCAGCAACACTAAAAGGAAATGCGTTGAGATGGTTCATGAGCTTAGGAGCTCAGGCAATCACCACCTGGGACCAGATGAAAGAAGGATTCTTGGCCAAATATCAAGATTACTGCCAAACAAGAGAAAGGAAGGAAGAATTGTTTAAGATGGTTCAGAAGGAGGACGAGAGCTTAGAATATTTTGTGGAAAGGCTGCAGTATAATCTGCAGAGGTCTGATCACCCCAATATGAGTAAAGACATTCTGAAAACCATATTGTTGAAAGGGGTAAGAGATGACTGCTTGGACATGTTGAACATGCTGGGAAAAGGGGACATCTCCAAAGAACCATTTGATCAAGTTATCAATCTCTGCATGAGGTGCTCAAGAGGAGCAGGGAACAGATCAAAGAGTAGAGATAATGTGTATTCAAGAGTTCAGAAGTTAGCCAGTGGAGGAGCAACAAGAGCTGAAATAGGTAACTTATTAGAAGAATTTAAAACTGAAATGTTAAGTTCTTTTGCTTCACAAATCGATGCTCTGCAGGTTAAGAAGAAACAGGCGGAAGCAGAAGCTGCTTTAGCTATTTTCTGTTCTAAATGCAGAGGCAAACACCCACTCAGGGAATGCCCACTGGATAAGACACCTATCTTTATGATTTGTGAAAAGTACCATGAAACCCAGCAATGCCCCTCTCTGCCTAGAATCAAAGCAGCATTGCAGACAACCGAAGAAGAGGCTGAAACAGTGTATCTGATGACACAGAGGAGGCAATGGCCACAAAGACAAGGTATGAGCTCTAACACAACATTTAGTCGTTGGAATAATAATTCTCCTTTTCAAACAAGCTACCCACCCATGAACCAAATGCAGTACCCACCCTTTAATGCAATGAATTTTCCACTTATGCAGCAACCTAATCTCCCTTTTTTTGATCCTACTATGTGGAATCCTTGGGCCGCACAACAACCATATTTTAATCAATGGAACCCAAATTGGGCAGCCCAGCAGATACCATTTCCTCAACAAAAACAGTCTCTTTCCTTACCACCCAATACTTCCCAGAATAACCAAGCAATGAGACCCCAACTGCCTGTGCAACCTAACCCCAATCCAAACAATAATAAAGCCTTGTAGGTAATCGACATTCAAATTCAACCTGCCCTTCCCATGCAATGCAATGATATCCATTTACGCTCTGGAAGAGTAGTTGAACCCATCATAGATGACATTAGTGACTCTGAAAAATAAGAAACTAGGAAAGAAAAGTCATCCAATAAAGATACTGAAATTCGTGAATCACCCACTAACAAGACTGTCCAAACAGATGAACCACCCTTCCCTGAAAGATTGACTCAGAGTAAAACATTTGAGCCACCAGCCTTTAATCTTTTAGGATAACTGCAGAATTTATATGTTAAAATCCCATTATTACAAGCACTAAGAGATGTCCCTATCTACGCCAGAACTGTTAGGGATATTTGTGTCAGGAAACCTGGAAGAAAAGCCAAGGAACCCCTCACAGTTCATGTGATGGGATAACTGACTGGTCTAATGACAGAAAAACACCCTCCTGTGAAATATGGTGACCCTGGTCACCCTACAGTAACAGTTCAGGTCGGCAAGACCTTTGTCTCCAAAGTTCTAGTGGATCTAGGTGCTCCAATAAATATTATGACACTTGAAACAACACAATTACTGCAGTTGAAACATTTAATCAGGGAAACTCCAACTATTTTAGAGTTGGCTGATCGCTCTACAATTAAACCTGAAGGAGTGATCGAAGACCTGGTAATCTCTGTAGAATCTTGGAATTACCCAGCTGACTTTGTCGTGTTACAAACTAAAAAAAAGTTGGGGGGTCATCCACTAATTCTAGGAAGACCATGGTTAGCTACAACAGATGCTTTCATCAGCTGTAGATCTGGATCAATGAAAATATCCAATGGCCAGGAAACTAAACAGTTGACTCTTTACCCTCATGCCACACCCATGATTAATAACGATAATTCAATATGGGTAGACTATGAGGATGAAGAAGCTCAACCTATTTTAACAATCGGACAAGCCTTAACTCTCAAGAACTCAACTGAAGATGAATTAATCAGCAACTTCATTTCTGAACCCTCTTCGGTTAGCTCAGAGATACATAATCACCTCACCACAATCTTAGAATCAGAGTCCCAGAACAATCTCGAAACTAAAAATTTATCTCAGATATTAGTCGGTAGTCCTTCCAAAAGTATGACAATAGAAATCGAACCAGGAAAGACATTAACTATAAATCCCAACGTAACAGATGATCAAAAGCAGCAGTTAATGAAGCTACTTAAAGAAAACAAGGAGGCATTCGCATGGGATTACACAGACATGAAAGGGATTTCCCCTGAGCTATGTACTCATAGATTTATATTAAAGAAGGATCCTATCCAGTTTGTCAACCCCAAAGAAGGATGAATCCCAATCTAAGAGAAATAGTAAAAGAAGAGCTTCAAAAATTGCTAAATGCAGGATTTATATACCCCATATCTGATAGTGAATTGGTTTCTCCGCTAGTAATAGTACCCAAGAAAAATGGGAAATGGCGAGTATGCGTAGACTATAGAGCCCTAAGTAAGGCCACCCAAAAATACCATTTCTCATTACCATTCATTATCAAGTATTAGATAACTTAGCTGATAAAAAGTTCTTTTCCTTTTTGGACGGATTTAGCGGTTATAATCAGATAAGGATTGCACCCCAGGACCAGGATAAAACCACTTTTACTAGCCCTTGGGGGACCTTTGCTTATAAGGTTCTCCCATTTGGTTTATGTAATGCACCAACGAAATTTCAGAGAGCGGTCATAGGCATCTTTTCTGATATGGTAAACGATTCTCTAGAGATTTTTATGGACGACTTCACTCCTTATGGAACTACCTTTGAAGATGCCAGAAAGTATGTGAAGGCATGTGACAGCTGTCAAAGAATGGGCCAGCCTAACCATAGAGATGAAATGCCACTCAATCCCCAAGTAACCCTTGAACCTTTTGAGACATGGGCATTAGATTTTGTAGGTCCCATTAATCCTCCATCTAATCAAAGAGTATACATATTAGTATGCACATATTATATGACTAAATGGGTAGAGGCCAAAGCACTCATTAAAGCTAATGAAGAAGCAGTATTAACATTCTTATTTGAAGAAATCTTTGTTAGATTTGGATTACCCAGAGAATTAGTCATCGATGGAGGACCTCCTTTTAATTCCCATGGCTTCAAAGACACGCTCCAGAAATATCATATCAAGCACAAAATGACTACACCATACCACCCCCAAGCAAATGGGCAGGTGGAAAGTACCAACAAGGTCATTGAAGCCATCTTGACAAAAACAATAAAAGAGAACAGAAAGGACTGGTTTCAGAGATTACCTGAAGCCTTATGGGCCTATAGAACTACTTGGAGAAATACAACAAGCTTTTCACCCTATGAGTTAGTCTTTGGAAAGAATGCTATTTTCCCTGTAGAATTTGAAATCAAAACCTTGAGAACTGCCTTAGCTGTTAACCTTGATTTAACTGATGCACAGACAGCCAGGTTGCAGCAGCTTCAGGAATTGGACGAGAAAAGACTGGAAGCCGTCCATCAAACAATGATGATACAACAACAAAGAAGCAAATGGCATGACAAAACTATCAAGCAGAAGCAGTTCCAGAAAGGTAATTGGGCTCTACTTTATGATTCTCGTTTTGAGAACTTCCAGGGCAAATTAAGAACAAGGTGGTTAGGGCCATATGAATTGGATGCTGTTTTTCCAAATGGGACAGTTAGACTTTTAACAATTGATGGGAGCAGAACACCACTGTTAGTAAATGGCTACCGACTTCGGTTATACCAGCGGCCGGTTTCTAAGGAAGATTTTAAAACCACTTGCATGGCAATAAAACATTATTCCTTTCCAGGGGAACTTGCTACCCCTCAAAGAACTTGAATTTTTGTTACTTATGCAATTTTTTTAGGTTAGATATTATGTTTTTAAGAAACTAATAAATCCTGTCAAGGATTGCGATATTATATTTCAGTATTTTGCAGATTTTAGCTAGGGAGAAAGCTGGAAGACAAGAGTTTCGAAGAGATTAGTTCGTGAACGTGGAATTTCCTGTTGCTGCAACACCACATCCCGTTGCTGCAACGCCATCCCCGTTGCTGCAACACCATTTCTTGTATTGCAACATTATTTCCCGTTGCTGCAACACCACCCCCTGCTATTCAAAACATCATTTCCATTTCTGCAATAGCATTCCCGTGAGTGCAACATAATTTCCTGACTCCCATCACTCTAGTACATTTCCCATCCTCACAACTTTTTCTTTCCGGTAATTCCCTATCACTAAACACCAATTTTGGTGTTCCAATATCGTTTTCCGGACACGAAATACTCTTTTCTGGCTAAATTCACTCATGAAAACCAGATTTACCACTGTAACCCCAAGCAATAAATTTCGATAAAAGATGCTGCTCCTTATGATGACTATGACATCTAACTATCACTTCCCGTCATTATCATTACAAATTACTGATATTCCCACACTTTCAGATCCGTGGTAATCATTGTGACTCAGCGGAAGACGAGATAAGACTTTTTGACGCAGCAATCAAAAAGGTAAAATACAAGGTACACACGTTTATCAATGGACATTAAATAATAGATAATGCGGTGAAAGTTGATAGGACTATCAATTAGTTATACTTCCAATCAAATCGCTCCCACGTAGAAGGGGGGAGTACCAAAGCAATTCCAATAATGATATACCACGCCAACTGCCGCCACCCTTAATTCTCCCGGTAATATGTGAAAGTCACCCTATCGCTACATGCTACCATTTGCGACGCTTTACTCTGATCTGAAATCGGGAGCTCGGCTCTGAACTTGGAAATTTACTGAAGCAACAGCCATGGGAGGACCTCTTATCACATATGAACCCGCTTCGACAGCAGTCTTGGAACTCTATCCGGACATTTACTAGATATTCTTGCAAGCAGGCTGGATAGAATATTTCAGGAGACTTCCGGACTTTAACGAGCAACAAGTCCTGGAATTTGCATGCAACTTAAGAGAGGGATTCTCTGTCATGCAGGGAATTCAAATCCTAGTCACAGAGGAAGTGATAGCTCAAGCCACTGGGCTACCAACTAACGGCATAAGATGGTTCAGCAGGAAGCATTTGATTCTCAACGCGCAGCAGGATTTCTTACGACCAGGCGAGCAGATAGAACCTAAGGGCAGAGGCGTAGCACTGCGGTCGTTACCTCCACCATGGCCAATAATTGCCGAATTCGTCAAGCAATACCTGACGTGCGAAAGCTGCTATCAAGTAATTTACGAGCACGATTTCATGCTGTTAAATCATTTAAGAAATGGTCAATTGATAAATATGCCATATTATCTATTGGGTTGTCTTAAGAATATGTTACGATATGCTGTTAATGCGAAGCACCCACTTCTGTCCCTAAAACATCACCGATTAATCCAATTACTCATTAATAGAGGCCTTGCCTTAAATAACCCTCCACCCCCCATTCATCCCCCGCAGGAAGCTGAAATTCCACAACCAGAATATGTACCCCCTCAGCAAATAGAGGATATTCCTGAGCAAATCCCCCTGCAAAATCTTCAGCAGGCAGAACGCATCCCCGAACAAGCCCATCAAACATCTCTGCAAACTGCTGAAAACGAACAAGCAGCAGAAGTAACCGCAGAAACAACCCCATCCCCCGAAAAGGCCAATCCTTCCACCCCCATACTTCACATTTCTACTGATGACTCTGACGATAATATCCCCATTTCCCTACTTAAGAGAAAGAAGCGTCAGACAAAGGAAACCCCACCAAAAAGAAGAAAAACCAGGGTTTCAGCTAAAACATCTGCTGCTCCGGCTACTACCTCTGAAATTGACCTGAAAAGGAAAATGCCCGCATTTACAGCTTTCCTACCAAAACGAAGAACCCGGTCATCGTTAGTAGCCAAAATCCCGAATCCCCCCAGTTCACCACCCATTACTTTAAGAATCCGTACCCCCACCCGCCCCCAAAGTCCATCCCCTTCACCCTCGGAAGTGGAAATGCAGAATATTCATAGTTTTGTGACATCATATGTTAAGGCAGTTGATACACAAGAACCAGCTGCCGACACCCAAGATAATAAGGATCGAATGGCTGTAACACAAGAACTAGCCACTACCCCAGGTGATACACAAGAACCACCTACGGGGAATATTGACCAGGACGATGAAGTGCAACCCTTGCCTCCACTGGAGCCTACTGCCCTGCAAGATCAGCCCACTATACCTGCCTTGTAGGAGGAAATTGAATTCCTAAGATTATAGATTTAGGATTATCAAGAGGAGATAACTAGGATTAAAGAAGCATATCAAAAGGAATCCAGCCTGCATGTTTTAGCACAAGTGGCCTCGGCAGCAGAGAAAAGTGAAGACAATGAGTATATGTGCGCCACTTGTGGCGAAATATATACCCAAGCAGGATACAAGGTAGTGGCAGAGCCAATAGAGAATGTTGCCACTGTTGCAGATGACACGGAAAGACGTGTTGCTGCACAGGCAGAAATATCACAACCCTCTACTAGAATGGAAGAACCTGTTGTTACACAAGAACCAACAGGCTCCCAAGAGAAAGTGAACACAGAAGAACCTGTTGTTACACAAGAACCAACAGGCTCTCTGGAGGAGAAAGAAGACCAAATCAGAGAACTTACTGTAACACAAGAACCAGTAAGTCCCCTAGCAGAGACAAAAGCAGGAGAAAATATAGACTCACCACGGCCCACCCAAATTATTATGGAGGAAGTTTTTACACAGAAATCAGCAAAGGAGCAAGAAGATACAAACCTACCCCGACCTACCCCAATTACCACAGAACACAGTGAATCAGGACAACAACAGGAAGAGATACTAGCTGCAAACGGAGAAAAATATGAGGGAGTATCCCAACCTACTCCAACGGAACAGATTTTTCTTACTGATGCTTATACACAAACAGAGTCCCCCTCTGTTAATGATGCATGTATAGAAACAGAAAGCTTTCAGGCATTGAAAGGAAAATGGTGCAAAGAGTATGAGCAGTCAAAGGGTAAAACATTTGAACAGCAGAAAGGGACCTGGTTTAATCACGCATACAGAAACTGGGAAGCAATTGAGCAATGTAGAGCTCAATATAAAGAAATCACAGAGCTAAAAACCAGATTGTCCCAGATGTTCGAATTGTTTCAAAGAATATTAGCCATGAGGAAGCCATCTTTTAATTATGCAAAATTTTTAAGGGAAAGATTGACGTTCTTGCAGATAAAAGCTGTAAGAGAAGGGAGACCCCATCAAGTGGTTACAGCAGAACAGTTTATGCAAAATCTTGCAGAGGCACCTAAGAATGACCAAAATCTGCTATGCGAGCTCTACCTACACAATGAAGCAGTATCCAAAGAAAGGGACAAGAATATGCTACCTGTGGTTGGTGACATACAACTGAGAGCCTTTATTTCTTTTTTAGCCAACCAGCTCACATGGCAGAATGCCTTCATCTCAGCCCAACATAATGAACAAAATTGTCTTCTGTGGATTAGGGCTGAACCACAGAATGTAGCTACTTTTATTGTACAGCACCAAACATTGATAAAGAATTCTGATATGA